>JAKYLM010000263.1:0-5000 GCA_023634145.1 Thymallus thymallus
GGCAGACCAACACAGCGTGCCCAACAGGACAGAGGACCACCCAGGACCACCTTCCAGATTTCATCACCACGCAGAGTCGCCTACCAGACTACGTCATCACCAACAAGCCACAGGCACCCTCGACACCAACCGAGACCCAGCACAACCTACAAGACCCACCCACCACCAGATCACCGCTCCCCCCAACGAAGCCGCCAGAATGGACCAGGGCCAATATACTACCCCACACCAGAGCACCACCACTACCAGACAACAGAGTCAGCACCACGACCCAGTCTTGCCCCCCCTTCTTCTCAGGTGGCACCGCAACAGAACCGGCGCAGCTATTCGGAGGCTCTCACCGGACCAGATAACTCTGTGGGACTGAGTGAGATCAAACAGCTCCTCCACTACATCTACACTAAACTACAGTAAAAACACTCACACTGACACAACCACACACTCACACTCACACTGACACAACCACACACTCACACTCACATTGACACTGACCCATCGTCACTCACACTAACCAGATATAGACACTCACACTGACCCATCCACACACACACTCACAAACACACACACACACTCACACTGACCCATTCACAAACACACACACACACACACCGACCCATCCACACTCACTCCCGCACACACACATTAACAGACACAATCAATAACTCAAACTCACCCAAACACTCACACATACATTATCTTACACAGTGGAGGATATGAACAGACACACTCACACGTACATATATAAATACCTACATGACACTTTGGAGAAACAATATCATCTGAGGAATGTTCTGTATTGTCTCACCCTTAGTAACCTAGTTAGTCTTAGAAATATAGTTGTTCTCTTGTAATAGTCATTCTTAATATTCATACTTTTTGCAATGAGACCACTAACAATTAGCATGTGGAACATCCAGGGCCTAAACTCGACAGCCTTAGGACTGAAGAGTCTGGCCCTGGAGTTCAACAAAAACATAAAAGATGATGATATCATTATTCTGCAGGAGACATGGTGTAAGGCAGATGTAGTCACGCACTGTCCCACAGGCTACAGAGAAATAATTTTACCATCCCAAAAACACATCTCTGTCAATAGAGGCAGAGATTCTGGAGGAATGATTATATGGTACAAATCCCAACTACAAAACCTAATTGACCCCCAAAAAATTGGCAAATATCACATTTGGCTTAGACTAAAAAAAGAACTTACACTGACTGGAAAAAACTTGTTCCTGTGTGCAATATATATCCCCCCCTCAGAATCCCCCTATTTCTCAGAAGAAATATTCTCCACCCTTGAGGAAGAGACGAGCCACTTCCAGGCCCAGGGAAATGTGCTCATCTGTGGGGACACAAATGCACGCACAGGAACACTACCTGACCAAATGAGCACACGAGGGGACAGCTATATCACAGGCCAAGCTGTCTCTAATCCCTTTAACCTTTCCTACAGGAACAACAGTGACAGCATCGTCAACAAGAATGGAAAAGACCTATTGCAGCTCTGTCGAAGCCTGGGTCTGTACTTTGTCAATGGTAGGTTACAGGGGGACTCTTTAGGAAGATTCACCTATTGCTCTCCTCTTGGCCAAAGCACAGTAGACTACATGATAACAGATATGGACCCTTTCTCTCTCAGCTCATTCACTGTTAAGCCACTAACACCTCTGTCTGATCACAGCCAAATTACCCTGTTCCTCAAAAGATCAGACATAGAAGCAACCACAAATTCACAGCCCAATAAGCTGTACAACATCAAACATTCATACAGATGGGCTCAAAACAGCACAGAGGAATACCAGAAAGCAATCAGTAACCAAAAAATCCAATCAACCCTAAACAACTTTCTGGATACAATGTACGCTCACAGTAAAGAAGGTGTCAATCTAGCTGTAAATAACATAAATTATATATTTAGGCAAACAGCAAAAACAGCACAATTAAAGCTAGGATCAAACAAACCAAACAGAAATACAGAAGACAAATGGTTTGATACAGATTGTAAAAACATTAGGAAAAAACTTAGAACACTATCGAACCAAAAACACAGAGACCCAAACAACAGAGAACTACGCCTTCAGTACTGTGAGACATTAAAATCATATAAACGTACACTCAGAATCAAGAAATCCCAGTACAACAGAAAGCAATTGACACTAATTGAGGAGTCCATAAATAAAAACAACTTCTGGCAAAATTGGAAAAACCTAAACAAACCCAAACAACAGGAATTAGCCATACAAAATGGTGACATTTGGACAAATCACTTTAAAGCACTCTACAACACTGTTGACACTCAGGATAATACTGAACAGTGCCAAATTTATGAAAAGTTAAACAAACTGGAAAAATCTATAAAGGACTACCAAAATCCTTTAGACTCCCCAATTACTGAGCAGGAGCTCCTTAAAAAACTTCAAGCCCTCAAATCAAAAAAAGCATGCGGACCTGATGGGATCCTAAATGAGATGCTCAAATTCACTAGTGAAAAATATCAATTAGCTATATTAAAATTGTTTAACTTGATCCTGAGTGTAGGTTACTTCCCTGACATCTGGAACCAAGGACTCATATCACCAATCTTTAAAAACGGAGACAAATCTGACCCTAACAATTACAGAGGGATTTGTGTGAACAGTAACCTGGGGAAGGTTTTCTGTAGTATTATAAATGTAAGAGTCCTAAACTTCCTTAATAAGCACAATATCCTGAGTAAAAGCCAAATTGGATTTATACCAAAACATAGAACAACAGATCATATTTACACCCTACACACCCTAATAGATAAACACGTCCACAAAAATAAGACAAAACTCTATGCTTGCTTTATTGACTTCCAAAAAGCATTTGATTCTATCTGGCATACAGGACTGTTCTACAAAGTCATTGAAAGTGGTGTAGGGGGTAAAACATATGACATTATAAAATCAATGTATACAGGCAACATGTGTAGCATAAAAATTGGCAAGAAACAAACTGAATCATTTAACCAGGGGCGGGGCCTGCGCCAGGGTTGCAATCTCAGCCCTGTGCTATTTAACATTTACATCAATGAATTGGCCAATATTCTAGAGAAGTCCTCAGCCCCTGGTGTTAGTCTCCACAATTCGGAAGTTAGATGCCTGCTCTTTGCAGATGACCTGTGCCTGCTTTCACCCACAGCACATGGTCTACAGCAGAGCTTGGACCTGCTAGAGCAGTACTGTCAGACCTGGGCCCTGACAGTAAACCCCAAAAAGACCAAAATAATGATTTTCCAGACAAATTCCAGATCCCAGGGAATAAAACCAAAGTTCTCAATTGGTGCAAAACATATAGAGTATTGCACACAATACAACTATTTAGGTTTAAAAATAAGTTCGACTGGACACCTAAATAATGCAGTGAATGAACTGAGAGACAAAGCACGCAGGGCATTCTACGCCATTAAAAAACAAATCCAAATTGAAATACCTATTACAATTTGGCAAAAACTAATTAAATGTGTGATTGAACCAATCGCACTCTATGGCAGCGAGGTGTGGAGTCCACTTACAAAACAAGATTTTACCCACTGGGACAAACATCCCATTGAGACCTTGCACGCGGAACTTTGTAAGATTCTCCTACATGTCCAGAGGAAAACTACAAACAATGCATGCAGGGCAGAATTAGGCCGATATCCACTAATATTAAAAACTCAAAAAAGAGCAATTAAGTTTTGGAAACACCTAAAACACAGTGACCCCCTCTCATATCATTACCAAGCCCTGCAATACCAAGAGTTGAGCAAAGATAAGAGTCCCTTCATCCAACTGGTCCAGGGGCTGAGTTCACAAACTTGTTCCACTAACACACTGAAGCCTCAGGACCAGAACATCCAATCAATAAGAATTAACCAAATTACAAAACATCTAAAACAAAACTACATTACCTATTGGAAAACACAAACACAAGCACAAAGCAAAATGCAGTGCTATTTGGCCCTAAATCGACAGTACACCATGGCAAACTATCTGACCATGGTGACTGATCAAAACCTCAGGAAAACCTTGACAAAGTACAGGCTCAGCGAGCACAGCCTTGCTATTGAGAAGGGTAGACACAGGAAAACCTGGCTCCCTGTAGAGGAAAGGCTGTGCAACCACTGCACCACAGCGGAACCAGAGACAGAGCTGCATTTCCTGACCAAATGTCAAAAATATAAAACCATCAGAGAGAGTCACTTCCCCAAATTTGAACAAGTAGTCCGGGGCTTTGAGGACCTCTCTGACATAGAAAGGCTGCCGATCCTTTTGGGGGAAGACATGACCAGCTGTGTGCTGGCAGCATGCTATGTTGCTGCCTGCCACAAGTTGAGGGACAGTGCCTGACATATTTAATGCATTTATTTTATTTTTTCCTGTTGTTATTTGTTCTTTGATGTAATTATATTTTAAAAAAATATATATATATATATATGTGTGTATGAATGTATGTATATATGTGTATATATATGTATGTGCGTGTGTATATGTATGTATATATATATATAAAATAGAAAAAAAAAAATATATATATAAATATAGAAAAAAATATATATATATATTGATGTATGATACTTTGGCAATATGTACATTGTTGCGTCATGCCAATAAAGTGAATTGAATTGAATTGAGAGAGAGAGAGAGAGAGAGAGAGAGAGAGAGAGAGAGAGAGAGAGAGAGAGAGGTAGAGGTAGAGAGAGAGAGACACTAACACACTGAAGCCTCAGGACCAGAACATCCAATCAATCAGAATTAACCAAATTACAAAACATCTAAAACAAAACTACATTACCTATTGGAAAACACAAACACAAGCACAAAGCAAAATGCAGTGCTATTTGGCCCTAAATCGACAGAACACCCTGGCAAACTATCTGACCATGGTGACTGATCAAAACCTCAGGAAAACCTTGACAAAGTACAGGCTCAGCGAGCACAGCCTTGCTATTGAGAAGGGTAGACATAGGAAAACCTGGCTCCCTGTAGAGGAAAAGC
>JAKYLM010000263.1:10000-37500 GCA_023634145.1 Thymallus thymallus
CTCGTCTGTTCCTCCTTTGGTTGTTCATAAAACCCCTCGGGTTTCTCTCGATCATGGATCGTGGGTAGACGAAGTGGTGTGCGATCCCCTTCCTTCAGCCTCTCCGGGCTCTGGCTGCGCACCGATGGTGTGGTGCGCAAAGTCGGCACGGACCGTACCTGACTCTGGGCCGACGCTGGAGGCACCGGGTTGGGAACTGGCGTTGGAGGGCTGCGACTGCCCCGATCTTCCTCTCTCCATCGCCAATCCCCTTCCTGTGAGGACTCCTCCGGGAGCCCACACGAGTGAGGGAACAAAGGCACAACGATGCAAATAACAAAAACGGAAACACACTTACTTGACTGTGACTGTAGAAATAATGACCCACACACAGGTGGATGTGTGGGGAGCCTAAATACAATCCCCAATCAGAGACAACCCTGTACAGCTGTCTCTGATTGAGGATCATAACTTCCCCTAGTTAGAGTGTGAGGGCTCGGCCAAACCCTCACACCTGTAACTATTAGAACGTGTTCTCAGTCAATTTACCTGGTAAAATAAGGGTTCAATCCCCCCTCCTCTCCCCTGTAACTATTAGAACGTGTTCTCAGTCACTTTACCTGGTAAAATAAGGGTTCAATCTCCCCTGTAACTATTAGAACGTGTTCTCAGTCGATTTACCTGGTAAAATAAGGGTTCAATCCCCCCTCCTCTCCCCTGTAACTATTAGAACGTGTTCTCAGTCACTTTACCTGTTAAAATAAGGGTTCAATCCCCCCTCCTCTCCCCTGTAACTATTAGAACGTGTTCTCAGTCACTTTACCTGTTAAAATAAGGGTTCAATCTCCCCTGTAACTATTAGAACGTGTTCTCAGTCACTTTACCTGGTAAAATAAGGGTTCAATCTCCCCTGTAACTATTAGAACGTGTTCTCAGTCACTTTACCTGGTAAAATAAGGGTTCAATCTCCCCTGTAACTATTAGAACGTGTTCTCAGTCACTTTACCTGGTAAAATAAGGGTTCAATCCCCCCTGTAACTATTAGAATGTGTTCTCAGTCACTTTACCTGGTAAAATAAGGGTTCAATCTCCCCTGTAACTATTAGAACGTGTTCTCAGTCACTTTACCTGTTAAAATAAGGGTTCAATCCCCCCTCCTCTCCCCTGTAACTATTAGAACGTATTCTCAGTCACTTTACCTGTTAAAATAAGGGTTCAATCTCCCCTGTAACTATTAGAATGTGTTCTCAGTCAATTTACCTGGTAAAATAAGGGTTCAATCTCACCTGTAACTATTAGAACGTATTCTCAGTCACTTTACCTGGTAAAATAAGGGTTCAATCTCCCCTGTAACTATTAGAACGTGTTCTCAGTCAATTTACCTGGTAAAATAAGGGTTCAATCCCCCCTCCTCTCCCCTGTAACTATTAGAACGTGTTCTCAGTCACTTTACCTGTTAAAATAAGGGTTCAATCTCCCCTGTAACTATTAGAATGTGTTCTCAGTCAATTTACCTGGTAAAATAAGGGTTCAATCTCCCCTGTAACTATTAGAACGTGTTCTCAGTCACTTTACCTGGTAAAATAAGGGTTCAATCTCCCCTGTAACTATTAGAACGTGTTCTCAGTCACTTTACCTGGTAAAATAAGGGTTCAATCTCCCCTGTAACTATTAGAACGTGTTCTCAGTCACTTTACCTGTTAAAATAAGGGTTCAATCCCCCCTCCTCTCCCCTGTAACTATTAGAACGTATTCTCAGTCACTTTACCTGTTAAAATAAGGGTTCAATCTCCCCTGTAACTATTAGAATGTGTTCTCAGTCAATTTACCTGTTAAAATAAGGGTTCAATCTCCCCTGTAACTATTAGAACGTGTTCTCAGTCACTTTACCTGTTAAAATAAGGGTTCAATCTCCCCTGTAACTATTAGAATGTGTTCTCAGTCACTTTACCTGGTAAAATAAGGGTTCAATCTCCCCTGTAACTATTAGAATGTGTTCTCAGTCACTTTACCTGGTAAAATAAGGGTTCAATCTCCCCTGTAACTATTAGAACGTGTTCTCAGTCACTTTACCTGGTAAAATAAGGGTTCAATCTCCCCTGTAACTATTAGAACGTGTTCTCAGTCACTTTACCTGGTAAAATAAGGGTTCAATCTCCCCTGTAACTATTAGAACGTGTTCTCAGTCAATTTACCTGTTAAAATAAGGGTTCAATCTCCCCTGTAACTATTAGAATGTGTTCTCAGTCAATTTACCTGGTAAAATAAGGGTTCAATGCCCCCTGTAACTATTAGAACGTGTTCTCAGTCACTTTACCTGGTAAAATAAGGGTTCAATGCCCCCTGTAACTATTAGAACGTGTTCTCAGTCACTTTACCTGGTAAAATAAGGGTTCAATCTCCCCTGTAACTATTAGAATGTGTTCTCAGTCAATTTACCTGGTAAAATAAGGGTTCAATCCCCCCTCCTCTCCCCTGTAACTATTAGAACGTGTTCTCAGTTAATTTACCTGGTAAAATAATGAGGGTCAAATAACATAAATAAAGAGTAAATACTGTTCCCCTTTATTCAGAATGACCTTTCACCTTTATTCAGATCACAACCTCTCATTGTTCCAGAATGGTCTTTCACCTTTATTCAGATTACAACCTCTCACTGTTCCAGAATGGTCTTTCACCTTTATTCAGATTACAACCTCTCATTGTTCCAGAATGACCTTTCACCTTTATTCAGATTACAACCTCTCACTGTTCCAGAATGGTCTTTCACCTTTATTCAGATTACAACCTCTCACTGTTCCAGAATGGTCTTTCACCTTTATTCAGATTACAACCTCTCACTGTTCCAGAATGGTCTTTCACCTTTATTCAGATTACAACCTCTCACTGTTCCAGAATGGTCTTTCACCTTTATTCAGATTACAACCTCTCACTGTTCCAGAATGGTCTTTCACCTTTATTCAGATTACAACCTCTCATTGTTCCAGAATGACCTTTCACCTTTATTCAGATTACAACCTCTCACTGTTCCAGAATGGTCTTTCACCTTTATTCAGATTACAACCTCTCATTGTTCCAGAATGGTCTTTCACCTTTATTCAGATTACAACCTCTCATTGTTCCAGAATGGTCTTTCACCTTTATTCAGATTACAACCTCTCATTGTTCCAGAATGGTCTTTCACCTTTATTCAGATTACAACCTCTCACTGTTCCAGAATGGTCTTTCACCTTTATTCAGATTACAACCTCTCACTGTTCCAGAATGGTCTTTCACCTTTATTCAGATTACAACCTCTAATTGTTCCAGAATGGTCTTTCACCTTTATTCAGATTACAACCTCTCATTGTTCCAGAATGGTCTTTCACCTTTATTCAGATTACAACCTCTCATTGTTCCAGAATGGTCTTTCACCTTTATTCAGATTACAACCTCTCATTGTTCCAGAATGGTCTTTCACCTTTATTCAGATTACAACCTCTCATTGTTCCAGAATGGTCTTTCACCTTTATTCAGATTACAACCTCTCACTGTTCCAGAATGACCTTTCACCTTTATTCAGATTACAACCTCTTATTTTCGGTTATTCAAAAATAAAATAATCTCCAATATATTACTATTATATATATATATATATATATATATCACTATTTCTCCAATATATTACTATTATATATATATATATATCACTATTTCTCCAATATATTACTATTATATATATATATATATCACTATTTCTCCAATATATTACTATTATATATATATATATATCACTATTTCTCCAATATATTACTATTATATATATATATATATCACTATTTCTCCAATATATTACTATTATATATATATATATATCACTATTTCTCCAATATATCACTATTATATATATATATATATCACTATTTCTCCAATATATTACTATTATATATATATATATATCACTATTTCTCCAATATATTACTATTATATATATATATATATCACTATTTCTCCAATATATTACTATTATATATATATATATATCACTATTTCTCCAATATATTACTATTATATATATATATATATATATCACTATTTCTCCAATATATTACTATTATATATATATATATCACTATTTCTCCAATATATTACTATTATATATATATATATATATCACTATTTCTCCAATATATTACTATTATATATATATATATATATCACTATTTCTCCAATATATTACTATTATATATATATATATATATCACTATTTCTCCAATATATTACTATTATATATATATATATATCACTATTTCTCCAATATATTACTATTATATATATATATATATTACTATTTCTCCAATATATTACTATTATATATATATATATATATCACTATTTCTCCAATATATTACTATTATATATATATATATATCACTATTTCTCCAATATATTACTATTATATATATATATATATCACTATTTCTCCAATATATTACTATTATATATATATATATATCACTATTTCTCCAATATATTACTATTATATATATATATATATCACTATTTCTCCAATATATTACTATTATATATATATATATCACTATTTCTCCAATATATTACTATTATATATATATATATATTACTATTTCTCCAATATATTACTATTATATATATATATATCACTATTTCTCCAATATATTACTATTATATATATATATATATCACTATTTCTCCAATATATTACTATTATATATATATATATATCACTATTTCTCCAATATATTACTATTATATATATATATATATATCACTATTTCTCCAATATATTACTATTATATATATATATATCACTATTTCTCCAATATATTACTATTATATATATATATATATCACTATTTCTCCAATATATTACTATTATATATATATATATATATCACTATTTCTCCAATATATTACTATTATATATATATATATATATCACTATTTCTCCAATATATTACTATTATATATATATATATATCACTATTTCTCCAATATATTACTATTATATATATATATATATCACTATTTCTCCAATATATTACTATTATATATATATATATATCACTATTTCTCCAATATATTACTATTATATATATATATTACTATTTCTCCAATATATTACTATTATATATATATATATATTACTATTTCTCCAATATATTACTATTATATATATATATATATCACTATTTCTCCAATATATTACTATTATATATATATATATATTACTATTTCTCCAATATATTACTATTATATATATATATATATCACTATTTCTCCAATATATTACTATTATATATATATATATATTACTATTTCTCCAATATATTACTATTATATATATATATATATCACTATTTCTCCAATATATTACTATTATATATATATATCACTATTTCTCCAATATATTACTATTATATATATATATATCACTATTTCTCCAATATATAACTATTATATATATATATATATATCACTATTTCTCCAATATATTACTATTATATATATATATATATCACTATTTCTCCAATATATTACTATTATATATATATATATATCACTATTTCTCCAATATATTACTATTATATATATATATATATATCACTATTTCTCCAATATATTACTATTATATATATATATATATATATCACTATTTCTCCAATATATTACTATTATATATATATATATATATATCACTATTTCTCCAATATATTACTATTATATATATATATATATCACTATTTCTCCAATATATTACTATTATATATATATATATATCACTATTTCTCCAATATATTACTATTATATATATATATATATCACTATTTCTCCAATATATTACTATTATATATATATATATCACTATTTCTCCAATATATTACTATTATATATATATATATATCACTATTTCTCCAATATATTACTATTATATATATATATATATATCACTATTTCTCCAATATATTACTATTATATATATATATATATCACTATTTCTCCAATATATTACTATTATATATATATATATATATATCACAATTTCTCCAATATATTACTATTATATATATATATATATCACTATTTCTCCAATATATTACTATTATATATATATATATTACTATTTCTCCAATATATTACTATTATATATATATATATCACTATTTCTCCAATATATTACTATTATATATATATATATATCACTATTTCTCCAATATATTACTATTATATATATATATATATATCACTATTTCTCCAATATATTACTATTATATATATATATATATCACTATTTCTAAAACAAGCCACAGAAAGTTGTTTGTAATTTCAATTTAATCCTCCAGAAAAGACAGAACCAATAATGTAAGAAATATATTAATTGATAAAAAAAAACAATATGTTTGGAAATACATTTTAAAAACGGTATAATCTTTGTAAATGATATCATAAATAGGACTGGTGGAGTTGTCACACATGCAGCTAACAAAAATATATGGAAATGTCTGTTCTACTCAAAATTACAACAAACTAATTACAGCATTAAAACAAAAATGGAAGAGGCCAGTGGAAGATGGAGCAAGTAAGGAACTTGTCTGTCGGCCCTGAACTAAAGACCAGTAAGGAACTTGTCTGTCGGCCCTGAACTAAAGACCAGTAAGGAACTTGTCTGTCGGCCCTGAACTAAAGACCAGTAAGGAACTTGTCTGTCGGCCCTGAACTAAAGACCAGTAAGGAACTTGTCTGTCGGCCCTGAACTAAAGACCAGTAAGGAACTTGTCTGTCGGCCCTGAACTAAAGACCAGTAAGGAACTTGTCTGTCGGCCCTGAACTAAAGACCAGTAAGGAACTTGTCTGTCGGCCCTGAACTAAAGACCAGTAAGGAACTTGTCTGTCGGCCCTGAACTAAAGACCAGTAAGGAACTTGTCTGTCGGCCCTGAACTAAAGACCAGTAAGGAACTTGTCTGTCGGCCCTGAACTAAAGACCAGTAAGGAACTTGTCTGTCGGCCCTGAACTAAAGACCAGTAAGGAACTGGTCTGTCGGCCCTGAACTAAAGACCAGTAAAGAACTTGTCTGTCGGCCCTGAACTAAAGACCAGTAAGGAACTTGTCTGTCGGCCCTGAACTAAAGACCAGTAAGGAACTTGTCTGTCGGCCCTGAACTAAAGACCAGTAAGGAACTGGTATGTCGGCCCTGAACTAAAGACCAGTAAGGAACTTGTCTGTCGGCCCTGAACTAAAGACCAGTAAGGAACTGGTCTGTCGGCCCTGAACTAAAGACCAGTAAGGAACTTGTCTGTCGGCCCTGAACTAAAGACCAGTAAGGAACTGGTCTGTCGGCCCTGAACTAAAGACCAGTAAGGAACTGGTCTGTCGGCCCTGAACTAAAGACCAGTAAGGAACTTGTCTGTCGGCCCTGAACTAAAGACCAGTAAGGAACTGGTCTGTCGGCCCTGAACTAAAGACCAGTAAGGAACTTGTCTGTCGGCCCTGAACTAAAGACCAGTAAGGAACTTGTCTGTCGGCCCTGAACTAAAGACCAGTAAGGAACTTGTCTGTCGGCCCTGAACTAAAGACCAGTAAGGAACTTGTCTGTCGGCCCTGAACTAAAGACCAGTAAGGAACTTGTCTGTCGGCCCTGAACTAAAGACCAGTAAGGAACTTGTCTGTCGGCCCTGAACTAAAGACCAGTAAGGAACTTGTCTGTCGGCCCTGAACTAAAGACCAGTAAGGAACTTGTCTGTCGGCCCTGAACTAAAGACCAGTAAGGAACTTGTCTGTCGGCCCTGAACTAAAGACCAGTAAGGAACTTGTCTGTCGGCCCTGAACTAAAGACCAGTAAGGAACTTGTCTGTCGGCCCTGAACTAAAGACCAGTAAGGAACTTGTCTGTCGGCCCTGAACTAAAGACCAGTAAGGAACTTGTCTGTCGGCCCTGAACTAAAGACCAGTAAGGAACTTGTCTGTCGGCCCTGAACTAAAGACCAGTAAGGAACTTGTCTGTCGGCCCTGAACTAAAGACCAGTAAGGAACTTGTCTGTCGGCCCTGAAACATTAAAGACCAGTAAGGAACTTGTCTGTCGGCCCTGAAGCATTATAGATTGATTGACAGCTGTGCCATATAGATTGATTGACAGCTGTGCCGTATAGATTGATTGACAGCTGTGCCTTATAGATTGATTGACAGCTGTGCCGTATAGATTGATTGACAGCTGTGCCGTATAGATTGATTGACAGCTGTGCCGTATAGATTGATTGACAGCTGTGCCGTATAGATTGATTGACAGCTGTGCCGTATAGATTGATTGACAGCTGTGCCGTATAGATTGATTGACAGCTGTGCCGTATAGATAGATTGACAGCTGTGCCGTATAGATTGATTGACAGCTGTGCCGTATAGATTGATTGACAGCTGTGCCGTATAGATTGATTGACAGCTGTGCCGTATAGATTGCATAATAGCTGGGAAGATATTTCAATTCACCGATTCCATGGCACATGGGTTATGAACTGATACACAAAACAACGCTGGATTCAAAACTTAAGAGTTTTCAAATTAAATTATTACACAAAATTCTTGCAACCAATAGAATTTTATATATATGGGGGATACAACAATCCCAGCTCTGCAGATGTTGCTGCGAATAGACAGGAATGGCCGAAGAATTGCAACATTTACCTGGAGCTAAAAATAGCACTGCTGGGTGATTTCATAAATTATAGTCAATCGAACAATGAAATTATAATATAAAGGTTTATCTTTAATTTACAATCTGTAGAAATTATGAGAATAGAGAGGTTCAGAACTTTTGTGAAACATCACAGAACAGTTGAAAAATATATGGCAAATAGAAATCCAATATGGATGGTGTTCAGAGATAGATGGGAGGAGTTGAGGGTAGCTGAAGGATGGGACTGGATGGTGTTCAGACATAGATGGGAGGAGTTCAAGGTAGCTGAAAGATGGGACTGGATGGTGTTCAGAGATAGATGGGAGGAGTTCAAGGTAGCTGAAGAATGGGACTGGATGGTGTTCAGAGACAGATGGGAGGAGTTGAAGGTAGCTGAAGGATGGGACTGGATGGTGTTCAGAGATAGATGGGAGGAGTTGAAGTTAGCTGAAGGATGGGACTGGATGGTGTTCAGAGATAGATGGGAGGAGTTGAAGGTAGCTGAAGGATGGGACTGGATGGTGTTCAGAGACAGATGGGAGGAGTTGAAGGTAGCTGAATGATGGGACTGGATGGTGTTCAGAGATAGATGGGAGGAGTTCAAGGTAGCTGAAGTATGGGACTGGATGGTGTTCAGAGATAGATGAGAGGAGTTGAAAATAGCTGAAGGATGGGACTGGATGGTGTTCAGAGACAGATGGGAGGAGTTGAAGGTAGCTGAAAGATGGGACTGGATGGTGTTCAGAGATAGATGGGAGGAGTTCAAGGTAGCTGAAGGATGGGACTGGATGGTGTTCAGAGACAGATGGGACGAGTTGAAAATAGCTGAAGGATGGGACTGGATGGTGTTCAGAGACAGATGGGAGGAGTTCAAGGTAGCTGAAGGATGGGACTGGATGGTGTTCAGAGATAGATGGGAGGAGTTGAAGGTAGCTGAAGGATGGGACTGGATGGTGTTCAGAGATAGATGGGAGGAGTTGAAGGTAGCTGAAAGATGGGACTGGATGGTGTTCAGAGATAGATGGGAGGAGTTGAAGTTAGCTGAAGGATGGGACTGGATGGTGTTCAGAGATAGATGGGAGGAGTTGAAGTTAGCTGAAGGATGGGACTGGATGGTGTTCAGAGATAGATGGGAGGAGTTGAAGTTAGCTGAAGGATGGGACTGGATGGTGTTCAGAGATAGATGGGAGGAGTTGAAAGTAGCTGAAGGATGGGCTCCCAAGTGGCGCAGTGGTCTAAGGCACGGCATCTCAGTGCTAGAGGCGTCACCACAGACACCCTGGTTCAAATCCAGGCTGTATCACAAACGGCTGTGATTGGGAGTCCCATATGGCGGCGCACAATTGTCCCAGCGTCGTATGAGATTGTAAACTGACTTGCCTAGTTAAAATAAAGGATCCATTATTCTAAAATGGATTACATTGTTTTTTACCCCCCTCATCACTCTAGACACAATACCTCATAATGACAAAGCAAAAACAGGTTTTAAGACATTTTTGCAAAGGTATATAAAAAAATAATGAAATATCACATTTACTTAAGTATTCAGACCCTTTACTCAGTACTTTATTAAGTATTCAGACCCTTTACTCAGTACTTTATTAAGTATTCAGACCCTTTACTCAGTACTTTATTAAGTATTCAGACCCTTTACTCAGTACTTTATTAAGTATTCAGACCCTTTACTCAGTACTTTATTAAGTATTCAGACTCTTTACTCAGTACTTTATTAAGTATTCAGACCCTTTACTCAGTACTTTATTAAGTATTCAGACCCTTTACTCAGTACTTTATTAAGTATTCAGACCCTTTACTCAGTACTTAATTAAGTATTCAGACCCTTTACTCAGTACTTTATTAAGTATTCAGACCCTTTACTCAGTACTTTATTAAGTATTCAGACCCTTTACTCAGTACTTTGTTGAAGCACCTTTGGCAGTGATTTAAAGCCTCAGGTCTTCTTGGGTTTGATGCTACAAGCTATTTTAGAATAAGACTGTAATGTGGCTCTGAATACTTCCGAAGGTACTGTATATACATTAAATATGACATTTTAAATGTCTGTACATTTTTTATTGTTTATTATCTATTTCACTTGCATTGACAAAGTAAACATGTGTTTCCCTTTCCAATGGATTTGAAAGATCAGGTGCTGTGAACAGAACCACAAGAACAGAGAGTAGTAGTTGGCTATAAAGCATCCTTGTTGTCATCCATAATTCAGACAACCAGGGTTCAAACAGCATTATAATGAGCTGGAGTAACACACTACACTACACACAGTATACTTTCGGAGTTGGAAAGCGCACAGAGATGGTTTGATGAAGAATGCAAAAACCTAAGAAAGAAATTGAGAAACCTGTCCAACCAAAAACATAGAGACCCAGAAAACCTGAGTCTACACCTTCACTATGGTGAATCACTAAAACAATACAGAAATACACCTTCACTATGGTGAATCACTAAAACAATACAGAAATACACCTTCACTATGGTGAATCACTAAAACAATACAGAAATACACCTTCACTATGGTGAATCACTAAAACAATACAGAAATACACCTTCACTATGGTGAATCACTAAAACAATACAGAAATACACCTTCACTATGGTGAATCACTAAAACAATACAGAAATACTTTTTCCCTGTGTCATTTCACATTATTACACATATCTTAATTTCTTAACTTATTTGTTTTGGTTTCTTTGTATGTATGGATTACTTGGGTTGTTACCAACATCTGGTGAAACTTTCATGTCAATAGCACCTTTGGAAATATATTTCCTGAGAAAAATGGTGACGTGTTCAATACTTATTTCACCCGCTGTATCTGGTTAGGTAGGTAGATGCAGTGGGGAGAACAAGTATTTGATACACTGCCGATTTTGCTGGTTTTCCTACTTACAAAGCATGTAGAGGTCTGTAATTTTTATCATAGGTACACTTCAACTGTGAGAGACGGAATCTAAAACAAAAATCCAGAAAATCACATTGTATGATTTTTAAATAATTAATTAGCATTTTATTGCATGACATAAGTATTTGATCACCTACCAACCAGTAAGAATTCCGGCTCTCACAGACCTGTTAGTTTTTCTTTAAGAAGCCCTCCTGTTCTCCACTCATTACCTGTATTAACTGCACCTGTTTGAACTCGTTACCTGTATAAAAGACACCTGTCCACACACTCAATCAAACGGACTCCACACACTCAATCAAACAGCTGTGTAAGGACATCAGGGATAAAATTGTAGACCTGCACAAGGCTGGGATGGGCTACAGGACAATAGGCAAGCAGCTTGGTGAGAAGGCAACAACTGTTGGCGCAATTATTAGAAAATGGAAGAAGTTCAAGATGACGGTCAATCTCCCTTGGTCTGGGGCACCATGCAAGATCTCACCTCGTGGGGCATCAATGATCATGAGGAAGGTGAGGGATCAGCCCAGTACTACACGGCAGGACCTGGTCAATGACCTGAAGAGAGCTGGGACCACAGTCTCAAAGAAAACCATTAGTAACACACTACGCCGTCATGGATTAAAATCCTGCAGCGCACGCAAGGTCCCCCTGCTCAAGCCAGCGCATGTCCAGGCCCGTCTGAAGTTTGCCAATGACCATCTGGATGATCCAGAGGAGGAATGGGAGAAGGTCATGTGGTCTGATGAGACAAAAATAGAGCTTTTTGGTCTAAACTCCACTCGCCGTGTTTGGAGGAAGAAGAAGGATGAGTACAACCCCAAGAACACCATCCCAACCGTGAAGCATGGAGGTGGAAACATCATTCTTTGGGGATGCTTTTCTGCAAAGGGGACAGGACGACTGCACCATATTGAGGGGAGGATGGATGGGGCCATGTATCGCAAGATCTTGGCCTTTGGAGGGAGCTGAAAGTCTGTATTGCCCAGCGACAGCCCCGAAACCTGAAGGATCTGGATGGAGGAGTGGGCCAAAATCCCTGCTGCAGTGTGTGCAAACCTGGTCAAGAACTACAGGAAACGTATGATCTCTGTAATTGCAAACAAAGGTTTCTCTACCAAATATTAAGTTCTGCTTTTCTGATGTATCAAATACTTATGTCATGCAATAAAATGCAAATTAATTTCTTAAAAATCATACAATGTGATTTTCTGGATTTTTGTTATAGATTCCGTCACTCACAGTTGAAGAGTACCTATGATAAAAATTACAGACTTCTACATGCTTTGTAAGTGGGAAAACCTGCAAAATCGGCAGTGTATCAAATACTTGTTCTCCCCACTGTATATCTGGTTATAATGCTGTACGTGACACTAGAAATGTCTACCTTTGTGAGTGTAATGTTGACATTTTTTTATTGTTTATTATCTATTTCACTTGCTTTGGCAATGTTAACATATGTTTCCCATGCCAATAAAGCCATTAGAGAGAGAGAGAGAGAGAGAGAGAGAGAGAGAGAGAGAGAGAGAGAGAGAGAGAGAGAGAGAGAGAGTATTTACCTTTGGGCAAGACTGTGGGTAGTCTGGCTGTAGAGATGGAGAGAGGGAAGAGGAGGAGGGAGAGCCAGAAATAACACCACATAGCAACTATTCCTCTGGTCAACACAGTGATGTGATGACCTATTAGACCTGTCTTCGACTCAGGCATCGTACCGGTGCATCCTGGGTGTCCAACAGAATCACTGCCTCCATCACCATAGAAACAACCCCAGATATACCCCTCACTGTCCTGAAACACAGAGACACAACATATTGTCAGTCAAACAGTCAGTCAGTCACTATCCCTCATTTTCCTAAAACCCATTCATTGCAGTCAGTCACACAGTCACTCAGTCAGACATACAAACAGACAGTCAGTCAGTCACTACAGTAAAATACAAAGCTTTAAAACAGGGTTAGTTAACTGTTATGTAGTAGGTAGGTAAGAGGGGTAGTCTAGAGGTGAAAGAAATGAACACCTGTTTAGGAGAGGTGCTGGCTAGCAGAGTAGGACACCTGTTTAGGAGAGGTGCTGGCTAGCAGAGTAGGACACCTTTTTAGGAGAGGTGCTGGCTAGCAGAGTAGGACACCTGTTTAGGAGAGGTGCTGGCTAGCAGAGTAGGACACCTTTTTAGGAGAGGTGCTGGCTAGCAGAGTAGGACACCTGTTTAGGAGAGGTGCTGGCTAGCAGAGTAGGACACCTGTTTTGGAGAGGTGCTGGCTAGCAGAGTAGGACACCTGTTTAGGAGAGGTGCTGGCTAGCATAGTAGGACACCTGTTTAGGAGAGGTGCTGGCTAGCAGAGTAGGACACCTGTTTAGGAGAGGTGCTGGCTAGCAGAGTAGGACACCTGTTTAGGAGAGGTGCTGGCTAGCAGAGTAGGACACCTGTTTAGGAGAGGTGCTGGCTAGCAGAGTAGGACACCTGTTTAGGAGAGGTGCTGGCTAGCAGAGTAGGACACCTGTTTAGGAGAGGTGCTGGCTAGCAGAGTAGGACACCTTTTTAGGAGAGGTGCTGGCTAGCAGAGTAGGACACCTGTTTAGGAGAGGTGCTGGCTAGCAGAGTAGGACACCTGTTTAGGAGAGGTGCTGGCTAGCAGAGTAGGACACCTGTTTAGGAGAGGTGCTGGCTAGCAGAGTAGGACACCTGTTTAGGAGAGGTGCTGGCGTATACTATGGTTAAACACTGGAGTATACTATGGTTAAATATTGGAGTATACTATGGTTAAATACTGGAGTATACTCTGGTTAAATACTGGAGTATACTCTGGTTAAATACTGGAGTATACTATGGTTAAATACTGGAGTATGCTATGGTTAAATACTGGAGTATAATGTGGTGAAATACTGGAGTATACTCTGGTTAAATACTGGAGTATAATGTGGTGAAATACTGGAGTATACTATGATTAAATACTGGAGTATTCACTGTGGTGTTTTTGTGGACTAAAGTAGTGTTGCGTACATGACTGTAGTATACTGTAGTATTTAAAGTTTACTATAGTATAAATACTAAAACTTTAACCCTAACCCTAACCCTTTAGTATATAAAAACATCCTTACGTTCCTTATTGTAGTGTTTTGCGGACTGTAGTATACTGTAATATTTACTGTAGTGTTATACAGACTTTAGTATACTGTAGTATCTTCTGTAGTGTGTTGATTTTATTATCTTTCTCCTACTGGAGAAATACTAAGAGAGCGAATGTTTCATAACCCGTAGGCAGGAAGGACTGAGGTCTAAACAAATAGTTCAGCGTTTCTGCTCTTTTCCATAACCTGCAGGGAACATGATATGGTCTATACTTGGCATGTAGGTTTCTCACTTATGGGAGGCACAAAGTGGGAAAAAATAACGTAATACATACTATAGTAATTCCTGTAGTATTTACTGTAGTGTTTTTGAGGACATTCCTGTAGTATTTACTGTAGTGTTTGAGGACATTCCTGTAGTATTTACTGTAGTGTTTTTGAGGACATTCCTGTAGTATTTACTGTAGTGTTTTTGGGACATTCCTGTAGTATTTACTGTAGTGTTTGAGGACATTCCTGTAGTATTTACTGTAGTGTTTTTGAGGACATTCCTGTAGTATTTACTGTAGTGTTTTTGAGGACATTCCTTTAGTATTTACTGTAGTGTTTGAGGACATTCCTGTAGTATTTACTGTAGTGTTTGAGGACATTCCTGTAGTATTTACTGTAGTGTTTTTGAGGACATTCCTGTAGTATTTACTGTAGTGTTTTTGAGGACATTCCTTTAGTATTTACTGTAGTGTTTTTGGGACATTCATGTAGTATTTACTGTAGTGTTTGAGGACATTCCTGTAGTATTTACTGTAGTGTTTTTGAGGACATTCCTGTGGTATTTACTGTAGTGTTTTTGAGGACATTCCTGTGGTATTTACTGTAGTGTTTTTGAGGACATTCCTGTGGTATTTACTGTAGCGGTTTTGGGAAATTCCTGATGTATAGTATTCTATAGTAAACTCTAGTATTATTATTTATTGAGACTGCCGATTCACCTCTTCCTGAGCTTATGCAACTAGGCAGAGCTGGGTTGTCTGAACGTCTATACAAGCTCCACACCAAGAGTTGCCTGTATTGCGGGACTCGTGGTCATTTTGTGTCCACTAAAAAACCAGGCTCACCGGTAGGAGTGAGTACTCTGGTGGGCCTTATGGGAACTTTACTTCTTCCCTTACTCGCACCCCTTTTCATGCCATTTTGCTGTGGGGGAACCAGTCGAAATCTCTCTGGGTCCTCATTGACTCTTTTGGCCGATGAGAGCTTTTTTTAATTTACCCTGGCTTCTGAGCTGGGCATCCTCACTCAGCCCCTCTCCATTCCCATGGACGTTAAGCCGGGTCACACACAATACCACTCCCATCAACCTACGTGTGTCAGGGAACCACAGCGAGGTTATCCAGTTCCTGCTCATTAAGTCTCCTCAGATTCCCTGGACTTCGTCACAGGTCTTACCCCGTCTGATGGCAACACCGCCATCCTGACAGTTGTCGACCGGTTTTCCAAAACCGCCCACTTCATTCCTCTCCCCAAGCTATCCTCTGCCAAAGAGACGGCCCAGCTCATGGTACAGAACGTCTTCCAGATGCATGGACTCCCGGTGGACATGGTCTCCGACCGGGGTACTCAGTTCTTGTCCCGGTTCTGGAAGGCATTCTGCACGCTCATTGGGTCGTAGGCCAGCCTGTCCTCCGGGTTTCACCCCCAGTCCACTGGCCAGTCGAAGCGAGCCAACCAAGACTTGGAGAAGACTCTTCGCTGCCTGGTCTCTGCCAACCCTACCACCTAGAGCCAGCAACTGGTGTGGGTTGAATATGCCCGTAACTCCCTTCCTTGCTCTGCCACGGGTCTCTCGCCCTTCGAGTGTTCCCTGGGCTATGAGCCCCTGCTCTTCCCTGAGCAAGAGGTCAGCATACCTTCGGCCCAGATGTTTGTACGCTGCTGTCGTCGTACCTGGAAGAAAGCCCGGACGGCCCTTCTCAAGACCACCTCCAGGTATCGACGACAAGTGGACCGCCTCCGGACCCCGGCATCGTCTCGGGCAGAAGGTATGGCTGTCCACCCGGGATCTGCCCATCTGGGTGGAGTCCCGCAAACTTTCCCCCCCGGTTTATCGGGCCTTTCCCATCTCCAAGGTCATTAGCCCCCCGTACCCTCCGTATACATCCCACTTTTCATGTGTCTAAAATTAAACTCATGTCTCAGGGCAGCCAGGTATGTGCCCAGGTAGGACGCAGGTGGCATCCCTAGAGGGTACCTTTGTCCCACTACTCTGGATTACTGACCTCTGCCTGATCTGACCCTGAGCCTGCCTGCCGTCCTGTACCTTATCCCCATCTATCTGGATTACTGACCTCTGCCTGATCTGACCCTGAGCCTGCCTGCCGTCCTGTACCTTATCCCCATCTATCTGGATTACTGACCTCTGCCTGATCTGACCCTGAGCCTGCCTGCCGTCCTGTACCTTATCCCCATCTATCTGGATTACTGACCTCTGCCTGATCTGACCCTGAGCCTGCCTGCCGTCCTGTACCTTATCCCCATCTATCTGGATTACTGACCTCTGCCTGATCTGACCCTGAGCCTGCCTGCCGTCCTGTACCTTATCCCCATCTATCTGGATTACTGACCTCTGCCTGATCTGACCCTGAGCCTGCCTGCCGTCCTGTACCTTATCCCCATCTATCTGGATTACTGACCTCTGCCTGATCTGACCCTGAGCCTGCCTGCCGTCCTGTACCTTATCCCCATCTATCTGGATTACTGACCTCTGCCTGATCTGACCCTGAGCCTGCCTGCCGTCCTGTACCTTATCCCCATCTATCTGGATTACTGACCTCTGCCTGATCTGACCCTGAGCCTGCCTGCCGTCCTGTACCTTATCCCCATCTATCTGGATTACTGACCTCTGCCTGCCCTTAACCTGTCCTTTTGCCCCTGTTCGAATAATAAACTTTTGTTACTTCGACATTGTCTGCATCTGGGTCTTACCTTAAACGTGATAGAAATAGGCTGTACATAGATTATATAACATTATAATTTGCATGGATGAAATTTGGAAACCCAAGCTATAGGCTTCTGTAGGGCCGAACACGCAGAGTTGATGTATGCGCTTTAGAATGTTTTAATTATAACCCTAACCCTGGCTTTTCCCCATTTTTATTTTACAATATGTATCATGTTAAATATTAGTTCTACCCACATACATTTATTTATTTATTTATCTTTCCATTCTGTTTACCTTTCTTTCCTCTGTCACGCCCTTATAAGTTGATCCTGAGGGTCACTAGCATTAGTGGATCATATTAGGTTAACATTGTGCAATAATTTACAATATGTAGTGTATTTGAATCATTATGGAAGTCAGACTTCACCTAGCAGGTTAAACCTGGAGCCTGGCGCACGGTTCACCACAACTGGACCGTTAGGGTCCGTTCCATGATTAGTGAGGAATAGGGGACATTTATAGGACTACTGTTAAACCCCTATTGTACACTTTTTTCCATCTTCCAATATTTCATGGATTGCACTTGAATTTGAAAACTTTCAGGACTAATCAAACTGTATTTTGATTAATCAATACTTTCCTAACCCTAAAATGTGCCTAAATAATCTCCAAGATCAGAGTATTTTTAAATCTACTAGCTGAAACAGAGACCAAGATGCATAGATGTATTTCTTTCATTGATTCATATTTTCTGACCCCATTCTCTCTATGTATTCTCTCTATGTATTCTATAAATATACTGAAATCCCTATTGAATGAAAACTCCACAAGAAAATCTGCTAGCCAGCAAGTGGGAGGGTTTTTAGCAGTTGAATTACATGTACAGTGGCTTGCGAAAGTCTTCACCCCCTTGGCATTTTCCCTATTTTGTTGCCTTACAACCTGGAATTAAAATAGATTTTTTTGGGGGGGTTTTGTATCATTTGATTTACACAACATGCCTACCACTTTGAAGAGGTATTGTGAAACAAACAAGAAATAAGACAAAAAAACTGAAAACTTGAACTATTCACCCTCCTGTGAGGGCTTGGTTGTGGTAAGGCCTCTTACTCCCACCAGGGGGAGTGGAAGGCACACAATCAAGTCCTCACACCCTAACTGGGGAAGTTAATGATCCCCAATCAGAGACAGCTGTCTAGAGTTAGTATTTAGGCCCCACACATCCACCTGTGTGTGGATCATTGATCCTGCTTGTCTGCCTTGAGATTTCAGAAATCTAGTAAGTCACTGTGTTTTTGTTTATTCTACTCTCCTGTTTATTTATATGCTTCATGAGAACATCTCACAAAACAAACAAGGATGACACTCCACGAGCTCCGACTACCGTCCCTTATCTACGCACCGTGACACCTCCCAAAGTCAATACTTTGTAGAGCCACCTTTTGCAGCAATTACAGCTGCAAGTCTCCTGGGGTTTGTCTCTATAAGCTTGGCACATCTAGACACTGGGATGTTTGCCCATTCTTCAAGGCAGAACTGCTCCAGCTCCTTCAAGTTGGATGGGTTCCGCTGGTGTACAGCAATCTTTAAGTCATACCACAGATTCTCAATTGGATTGAGGTCTGGGCTTTGACATTTAAATGTTTCCCCTTAAACCACTCAAGTGTTGCTTTAGCAGTATGCTTAGGGTCATTGTCCAGCTGGAAGGTGAACCTCCGTCCCAGTCTCAAATCTCTGGAAGACTGAAACAGGTTTCCCTCAAGAATTTCCCTGTATTTAGCGGCATCCATCATTCCTTCAATTCTGACCAGTGATGAGAGGTGTTGGGTTTGCGCAAGACATTTTTCTTGATGGCCAAATAGCTCAATTTGTTTAATCTCATCATAACTTCTTCTATATGTGTGGGGAGTCTCCCACATGCCTTTTGACGAATATTAAACGTGTTTGCTTATTTTTTTCTTTAAGCAATGTTTATTTTCTGGCCACTCTTCTGTAAAGCCCAGCTCTGTGGAGTGTACGGCTTAAAGTGGTCCTATGGACAGATACTCCAATCTCTGCTGTGGAGCTTTGCAGCTCCTTCAGATAGATAGATAGATAGATAGATAGATAGATAGATAGATAGATAGATAGATAGATAGATAGATAGATAGATAGATAGATAGATAGATAGATAGATAGATAGATAGATAGATAGATAGATAGATAGATAGATAGATAGATAGATAGATAGATAGATAGATAGATAGATAGATAGGTACTTTATTGATCTCATAGGGTTATCTCTGGTCTCTTTGTTGCCTCTCTGAGTAATGCCCTCCTTGCCTGGTCTGTGGGTTTTGGTGGGTGGTCCTCTCTTGGCAGGTTTGTTATGGTGACATATTCTTTCCATGTTTTAATAATGGATTTAATGGAGCCCCGTTCAAAGTTTCTGATATTTGTTTATAACTCCAACCCTGATCTGTACTTCTGCACAACTTTGTCCCTGACCTGTTTGGAGCTCCTAGGTCTTCATGGTGCTCCTTGGTCTTCATGGTGCTCCTTGGTCTTCATGGTGCTCCTTGGTCTTCATGGTGCTCCTTGGTCTTCATGGTGCTCCTTGGTCTTCATGGTGCTCCTTGGTCTTCATGGTGCTCCTTGGTCTTCCTGGTGCTCCTAGGTCTTCATGGTGCTCCTTGGTCTTCATGGTGCTCCTAGGTCTTCATGGTGCTCCTTGGTCTTCATGGTGCTCCTTGGTCTTCATGGTGCTCCTTGGTCTTCATGGTGCTCCTTGGTCTTCATGGTGCCCCTTGCTTGGTGGTGCCCCTTGCTTAGTGGTGCTACAGACTCTGGGGCCTTTCAGAACAGGTGTACATATACTGAGATCATGTGACAGATCATGTGACACTTAGATTGCACACAGGTGGACTTTATTTAACTAATGTGACATCTGAAGGTAATTGGTTGCACCAGATCTTATTTAGGAGCTTCATAGCAGAGGTGGTGAATACATACTGTATGAAAACATACCTTATTTTGTCCATTTCACTTCACCAATGTGGACTATTTAGTGTTTGTCCATTACATGAAATCCTAATAAAAATCCATTTAAATTACAAGTTGTAATGCAACACAATAGATAAAACACCAAGGGGGTGTGAATACTTTATTACTGTATTCAGCGCAAGGTAACCACGCCTGCAGAGCCCGTTACACACCTTCACAAGGTAACCACGCCTGCAGAGCCCGTTACACACCTTCACAAGGGAACCACGCCTGCAGAGCCCGTTACACACCTTCACAAGGTAACCACGCCTGCAGAGCCCGTTACACACCTTCACAAGGGAACCACGCCTGCAGAGCCCGTTACACACCTTCACAAGGTAACCACGCCTGCAGAGCCCGTTACACACCTTCACAAGGGAACCACGCCTGCAGAGCCCGTTACACACCTTCACAAGGTAACCACGCCTGCAGAGCCCGTTACACACCTTCACAAGGTAACCACGCCTGCAGAGCCCGTTACACACCTTCACAAGGTAAGTCTGAATACCAGGAGTCATTTTCTAGGTCGAAATTGGGCTTCCACTGAACATCGCCGACCCACTTCGCTGGCCCGACCTGAATTGCCACCTGAATCCCCGCTGTCCCCAGGTACACCCATATCCGACCGCACATTCATACTTTCCAGTTAATGCACATGTAGTCAGGTTACCAGACAACTAGAGACTTGAGTATGGTGTAATAGAAGCTCTGTAACATAAGGATGACTATATACACACCCTTGGAGAGCGAGAGTGTGATGTGTGTCTGTCTACTTTCTGCTGTCTGTCTGTCTGTCTGTCTGTCTGTCTGTCTGTCTGTCTGTCTGTCTGTCTGTCTGTCTGTCTGTCTGTCTGTCTGTCTGTCTGTCTGTCTGTCTGTCTGTCTGTCTGTCTGTCTGTCTGTCTGTCTGTCTGATGTCTGTCTGCTCTCGTCTGTTTGTATAAGTCAGAGGACCATACTGACTGTTTGTATAAGTCAGAGCACCATACCGACTGTTTGTGGTTCAGTGGTCTAAGACACTGCATCTCAGTGCTAGAGGAGTCACTACAGACAACCTGGTTCAGTGGTCTAAGACACTACATCTCAGTGTTAGAGGAGTCACTACAGACAACCTGGTTCAGTGGTCTAAGACACTGCATCTCAGTGCTAGAGGCGTCACTACAGACAACCTGGTTCGAATCCAGACTGTATCACAACCGGACGTGATTGGGAGTTCCATAGGGCGGCACACAATTGGCCCAGCATCGTCCGAATTGTAGCCCTCTAGCCCTTAATCTAGCTCTGTAGCCCTGTAGCTATTTAGACATGTAGCCCTCTAGCCATGTAGAACTCTAGGCCATGTAGACCTCTAGGCCATGTAGACCTCTAGCCATGTAGACCTCTAGGCCATGTAGACCTCTAGGCCATGTAGACCTCTAGGCCATGTAGAACTCTAGGCCATGTAGAACTCTAGGCCATGTAGAACTCTAGGCCATGTAGAACTCTAGGCCATGTAGAACTCTAGCCATGTAGAACTCTAGGCCATGTAGACCTCTAGGCCATGTAGAACTCTAGGCCATGTAGACCTCTAGGCCATGTAGACCTCTAGGCCATGTAGACCTCTAGGCCATGTAGAACTCTAGGCCATGTAGAACTCTAGGCCATGTAGACCTCTAGGCCATGTAGACCTCTAGGCCATGTAGACCTCTAGGCCATGTAGAACTCTAGGCCATGTAGAACTCTAGCCCATGTAGACCTCTAGGCCATGTAGACCTCTAGGCCATGTAGAACTCTAGCCATGTAGACCTCTAGGCCATGTAGACCTCTAGGCCATGTAGACCTCTAGGCCATGTAGAACTCTAGGCCATGTAGAACTCTAGCCATGTAGACCTCTAGGCCATGTAGACCTCTAGGCCATGTAGAACTCTAGGCCATGTAGAACTCTAGCCATGTAGACCTCTAGCCATGTAGAACTCTAGGCCATGTAGACCTCTAGGCCATGTAGAACTCTAGGCCATGTAGAACTCTAGCCATGTAGACCTCTAGGCCATGTAGATCTCTAGCCATGTAGACCTCTAGGCCATGTAGACCTCTAGGCCATGTAGAACTCTAGGCCATGTAGACCTCTAGGCCATGTAGACCTCTAGGCCATGTAGACCTCTAGGCCATGTAGACCTCTAGCCATGTAGACCTCTAGGCCATGTAGACCTCTAGCCATGTAGAACTCTAGGCCATGTAGAACTCTAGGCCATGTAGAACTCTAGGCCATGTAGACCTCTAGGCCATGTAGACCTCTAGGCCATGTAGAACTCTAGGCCATGTAGAACTCTAGGCCATGTAGACCTCTAGCCATGTAGAACTCTAGGCCATGTAGACCTCTAGGCCATGTAGAACTCTAGGCCATGTAGAACTCTAGCCATGTAGACCTCTAGGCCATGTAGACCTCTAGCCATGTAGACCTCTAGGCCATGTAGACCTCTAGGCCATGTAGAACTCTAGGCCATGTAGACCTCTAGGCCATGTAGACCTCTAGGCCATGTAGACCTCTAGGCCATGTAGACCACTAGGCCATGTAGACCTCTAGGCCATGTAGACCTCTAGGCCATGTAGAACTCTAGGCCATGTAGACCTCTAGGCCATGTAGACCTCTAGGCCATGTAGACCTCTAGGCCATGTAGAACTCTAGGCCATGTAGAACTCTAGGCCATGTAGACCTCTAGGCCATGTAGAACTCTAGGCCATGTAGACCTCTAGGCCATGTAGAACTCTAGGCCATGTAGAACTCTAGGCCATGTAGACCTCTAGGCCATGTAGAACTCTAGGCCATGTAGAACTCTAGGCCATGTAGACCTCTAGGCCATGTAGACCTCTAGGCCATGTAGAACTCTAGGCCATGTAGAACTCTAGGCCATGTAGAACTCTAGGCCATGTAGACCTCTAGGCCATGTAGAACTCTAGGCCATGTAGAACTCTAGGCCATGTAGACCTCTAGGCCATGTAGACCTCTAGGCCATGTAGAACTCTAGGCCATGTAGAACTCTAGGCCATGTAGAACTCTAGGCCATGTAGACCTCTAGGCCATGTAGAACTCTAGGCCATGTAGACCTCTAGCCATGTAGAACTCTAGGCCATGTAGCCCTCTATCCCTGTAGCCCGTAGCCCTCTTGCACTGTAACCCTCTAGACACGCTTTAGGGTGAACACAGGCAGCCTCTCTCCCCCTCTGCCCCTCCCTAACTCAGCTAGCTGCACATTACATAGCTCTCAGTTAGGAAGGGAATGTTTGTCTGTTTAAAAATCCACTATGTGGTTCTCGGTAACAGACGGACCTCTCACAATGAGATGTGGGCAGTGTGAGGTGTCCCTCCCAATCAAGTTGATTTACGAATTTTAGATATCGGTGTCATATTGGTTTAGATATGACGGTAGGGAGATTATAATTTAACACTGAGCTTCAACCAATGCCTATAATAGACGTGACTATCATCACATCAATAATCTACTCTATTGATCCAGTATCCCTGCACATTCTAAATATGGTACTGGAACTGACCCTGTATAAACACTGAACTAAAAATATAAACGCAACATGTAAAGTGTTGGTCCCATGTTTCATGAGCTGAAATAAAATATCCCAGAAATGTTCCATACGCACAAAAAGCTTATTTCTCTCAAATGTTGTGCACACGTTTGTGACCCGATTCAGGAAACTAGGCGTATGTCGCAAGTCACGACTTCACAGGAGAGTCGTTTCAATGTAAAAAATATGTATTTTATCAAAATGCGTTTATTTTGGCAGAAATGCTTCTCGAACACGTGAACTTTCATGTGCCTTAATAACAAACTTGTATGCCATCTGTAAATACGAATAAAGTTGTTAAATTACGAGCCTAGTCGGTTTAGCCACAGAAATAGACAGGAACCTCTCCGCTGGCCATGATTGGCTGAGATAATGAGTGTAGCATCTAGTGTTTATAAAAGGAGCTGCTCATTATGCTTAGATACTCCTTTCTACTGCAGTGTTCTTTAAAGATATAACGTTAACCACGGAGAACTGCAACTCTGTTGCTACTGCGCTCAATAACATGGCTGCCCTGAATTTATCAGGCGCTGTCGACAAAGGTCAGGAAACTTTCTGGAGGACCATCGTGCCGTGTTGACTCTCTCTGACTCTGAAAATGAATCAAGACGATGAGGAAATCCCTGATTTAGGTCCAAACATTTTAATTTTAGAAGACATGGTAGAGTCAAGGGCAGGACAGAAACAGGCTCTCTGAATATAGATTCCCTTGTTCATGCGTGGTTCAGATGGACCGGTCACCAGCACTGTCTGCAGTGTCTCTATTCACATGACTCTCTACCTACACACACACCATACGTTGATGCTACTATTGTATTTATGTTGTATTCTGCTGCTCACACACTTTACCCCTGATTGTATGCATATAACTACCTCATTATAGATATCATAACCACCATCGATAGAAGACAGTACTGTGCAGCCGTCTTCATCGACCTGGCCAAGGCTATCGACTCTGTCAATCACCGCATTCTTATTGGCAGACTCAACAGCCTTGGTTTCTCAAGTGACTGCCTCGCCTGGTTCTCCAACTACTTCTCAGACAGAGTTCAGTGTGTCAAATCGGAGGGCCTATTGTCCGGTCCCAAGTCAGTCTCTATAGGGGTGCCACAGGGTTCAATTCTTGGGCCAACCCTTTTCTCTATATACATCAACGATGTCGCTCTCGCTGCAGGTGACTCTGATCCATCTCTACGCAGACGACACCATTCTGTATACATCTGGCCCCTCTTTGGACACTGTGTTAACTAACCTTCAAACAAGCTTCAATGCCATACAACACTCCTTCCGTGGCCTCCAACTGCTCTTAAATGCTAGTAAGACTAAATGCATGCTTTTCAATAGAACGCTGCCTGCACCCGCCCACCGGACTATCATCACTACCCTCGACGGATCCGACTTAGAATATGTGGACAACTACAAATACCTAGGTGTCTGGTTAGACTGTAAACTCTCCTTCCAGACTCACATTAAGCATCTCCAATCCAAAATTAAATCTAGAATCGGCTTCCTATTTCACAACAAAGCCTCCTTCACTCATGCTGCCAAACATGCCCTTGTAAAACTGACTATCCTACCGATCCTTGATTTCGGCGATGTCATTTACAAACTAGCCTCCAACACTCTACTTAGCAAATTGGATGTAGTCTATCACAGTGCCATCCGTTTTGTCACCAAAGCCCCATACACTACCCATCACTGCGACCTGTATGCTCTCGTTGGCTGGCCCTCACTACATATTCGTCACCAAACCCACTGGCTCCAGGTCATCTATAAGTCTTTATTAGGTAAATCCCCGCCCTATCTCAGCTCACTGGTCACCATAGCAACACCCACCCGTAGCATGCGCTCCAGCAGGTATATCTCACTGGTCACCCCCAAAGCCAACACCTCCTTTGGCCGCCATTCCTTCCAGTTCTCTTCTGCCAATGACTGGAACGAATTGCAAAAATCATTGAAGCTGGAGGTTCCTATCTCCCTCAATAACTTTAAGCATCAGCTGTCAGAGCTGCTTATCGATCACTGCACCTGTATATAGCCCTTCTGTAAATAGCCCACACTACTACCTCATCCTGTATATAGCCCTTCTGTAAATAGCCCACACTACTACCTCATCCCAATATTTATTATTTTAACTTCCGCTCAATTTGCACTCCAGTATCTCTATTTGCACATCCATCATTCCTGTGTTAATGATGATAATCTGTCATTTATTTCACCACTATAGTCTATTTATTGTTCTACCTCTTAACCTTACTGCATTTTGCACTACATTTGCACTCTGTATATAGATTTTCTATTGTGTTATTGACTGTATGTTTGTTTATCCCATGTGTAACTGTGTTGTTTTTGTCGCACTGCTTTGCTTTGTCTTGGCCAGGTCGCAGTTGCAAATGAGAACTTGTTCTCAACTGACCTACCTGGTTAAATAAAGGTGAAATAAAACCTACCTGGTTAAATAAAGGTGAAATAAAAAATAAAAATAAAAAATTGATATTGTTCTTGTACATACTGTATATTTTATTTATACTGGCACTATTTCTGATATTTATGCTATGCCAGTAACCATAGAGACCCATCCACTTAGCAAGACTTAGCAAAGTATTGATATATAAAATGTATATTATGTGTGGTCTTGACATGGTTTTGTGACATATCACAACAATATCATGTGACCACATAAATATATGGCACATGCATCTGTTAATGTACTGTACATGTGCACTTCACTCAGGTTGCATGGCCTTACCTTCTGTATGGAATACTATGTGATAAATGTGTATGTAACAGTATATAAAGTATGCTAATGTACTGGTGTGAAGGCATTTGGGCAGTGGTCAAAAGTAATTAAGTTAAAATACTTTACTACTTAAGTATTTTTTGGGGTATCTGTACATTACTTTACTATGCATATACTTGACTACTTTTACTTCACTACATTCCTAAAGAAAATAATGTACTTTGTACTCCATACATTTTCGCTGACACACAAAAGTACTTGTTACATTTTGACAGGAAAATTGCCCAATTCACACACTTAAAGAGAACATCCCTGATCTGATCTGGAGGACTCACTAAACACAAATGCTTTGTTTGACAATTATGTCTGAGTGTTGGAGTGTTGCCCTGGCTATCCGTCAATAAAAATACAAAAAATAAATTGTGCAGTCTGGTTTAATATAAGGAATTTGAAGTGAATGAAACTTTTACTCACGTATGACAATTTGGTACTTTTTCCACCTCAGGATGTGGCTGGGGGTTTTAGCATTTCTTTCACATCAATTTAGACAAGTGTGTCTGGGTAAGCGTCATCTAATATTTATAAA
>JAKYLM010000263.1:47500-58999 GCA_023634145.1 Thymallus thymallus
TTAGGGTTAGGGTTAGGGTTAGGGTTAGGGTTAGGGTTAGGGTTAGGGTTAGGGTTAGGGTTAGGGTTAGGGTTAGGGTTAGGGTTAGGGTTAGGGTTAGGGTTAGGGTTAGGGTTAGGGTTAGGGTTAGGGTTAGGGTTAGGGTTAGGGTTAGGGTTAGGGTTAGGGTTAGGGTTAGGGTTAGGGTTAGGGTTAGGGTTAGGGTTAGGGTTAGGGTTAGGGTTAGGGTTAGGGTTAGGGTTAGGGTTAGGGTTAGGGTTAGGGTTAGGGTTAGGGTTAGGGTTAGGGTTAGGGTTAGGGTTAGGGTTAGGGTTAGGGTTAGGGTTAGGGTTAGGGTTAGGGTTAGGGTTAGGGTTAGGGTTAGGGTTAGGGTTAGGGTTAGGGTTAGGGTTAGGGTTAGGGTTAGGGTTAGGGTTAGGGTTAGGGTTAGGGTTAGGGTTAGGGTTAGGGTTAGGGTTAGGGTTAGGGTTAGGGTTAGGGTTAGGGTTAGGGTTAGGGTTAGGGTTAGGGTTAGGGTTAGGGTTAGGGTTAGGGTTAGGGTTAGGGTTAGGGTTAGGGTTAGGGTTAGGGTTAGGGTTAGGGTTAGGGTTAGGGTTAGGGTTAGGGTTAGGGTTAGGGTTAGGGTTAGGGTTAGGGTTAGGGTTAGGGTTAGGGTTAGGGTTAGGGTTAGGGTTAGGGTTAGGGTTAGGGTTAGGGTTAGGGTTAGGGTTAGGGTTAGGGTTAGGGTTAGGGTTAGGGTTAGGGTTAGGGTTAGGGTTAGGGTTAGGGTTAGGGTTAGGGTTAGGGTTAGGGTTAGGGTTAGGGTTAGGGTTAGGGTTAGGGTTAGGGTTAGGGTTAGGGTTAGGGTTAGGGTTAGGGTTAGGGTTAGGGTTAGGGTTAGGGTTAGGGTTAGGGTTAGGGTTAGGGTTAGGGTTAGGGTTAGGGTTAGGGTTAGGGTTAGGGTTAGGGTTAGGGTTAGGGTTAGGGTTAGGGTTAGGGTTAGGGTTAGGGTTAGGGTTAGGGTTAGGGTTAGGGTTAGGGTTAGGGTTAGGGTTAGGGTTAGGGTTAGGGTTAGGGTTAGGGTTAGGGTTAGGGTTAGGGTTAGGGTTAGGGTTAGGGTTAGGGTTAGGGTTAGGGTTAGGGTTAGGGTTAGGGTTAGGGTTAGGGTTAGGGTTAGGGTTAGGGTTAGGGTTAGGGTTAGGGTTAGGGTTAGGGTTAGGGTTAGGGTTAGGGTTAGGGTTAGGGTTAGGGTTAGGGTTAGGGTTAGGGTTAGGGTTAGGGTTAGGGTTAGGGTTAGGGTTAGGGTTAGGGTTAGGGTTAGGGTTAGGGTTAGGGTTAGGGTTAGGGTTAGGGTTAGGGTTAGGGTTAGGGTTAGGGTTAGGGTTAGGGTTAGGGTTAGGGTTAGGGTTAGGGTTAGGGTTAGGGTTAGGGTTAGGGTTAGGGTTAGGGTTAGGGTTAGGGTTAGGGTTAGGGTTAGGGTTAGGGTTAGGGTTAGGGTTAGGGTTAGGGTTAGGGTTAGGGTTAGGGTTAGGGTTAGGGTTAGGGTTAGGGTTAGGGTTAGGGTTAGGGTTAGGGTTAGGGTTAGGGTTAGGGTTAGGGTTAGGGTTAGGGTTAGGGTTAGGGTTAGGGTTAGGGTTAGGGTTAGGGTTAGGGTTAGGGTTAGGGTTAGGGTTAGGGTTAGGGTTAGGGTTAGGGTTAGGGTTAGGGTTAGGGTTAGGGTTAGGGTTAGGGTTAGGGTTAGGGTTAGGGTTAGGGTTAGGGTTAGGGTTAGGGTTAGGGTTAGGGTTAGGGTTAGGGTTAGGGTTAGGGTTAGGGTTAGGGTTAGGGTTAGGGTTAGGGTTAGGGTTAGGGTTAGGGTTAGGGTTAGGGTTAGGGTTAGGGTTAGGGTTAGGGTTAGGGTTAGGGTTAGGGTTAGGGTTAGGGTTAGGGTTAGGGTTAGGGTTAGGGTTAGGGTTAGGGTTAGGGTTAGGGTTAGGGTTAGGGTTAGGGTTAGGGTTAGGGTTAGGGTTAGGGTTAGGGTTAGGGTTAGGGTTAGGGTTAGGGTTAGGGTTAGGGTTAGGGTTAGGGTTAGGGTTAGGGTTAGGGTTAGGGTTAGGGTTAGGGTTAGGGTTAGGGTTAGGGTTAGGGTTAGGGTTAGGGTTAGGGTTAGGGTTAGGGTTAGGGTTAGGGTTAGGGTTAGGGTTAGGGTTAGGGTTAGGGTTAGGGTTAGGGTTAGGGTTAGGGTTAGGGTTAGGGTTAGGGTTAGGGTTAGGGTTAGGGTTAGGGTTAGGGTTAGGGTTAGGGTTAGGGTTAGGGTTAGGGTTAGGGTTAGGGTTAGGGTTAGGGTTAGGGTTAGGGTTAGGGTTAGGGTTAGGGTTAGGGTTAGGGTTAGGGTTAGGGTTAGGGTTAGGGTTAGGGTTAGGGTTAGGGTTAGGGTTAGGGTTAGGGTTAGGGTTAGGGTTAGGGTTAGGGTTAGGGTTAGGGTTAGGGTTAGGGTTAGGGTTAGGGTTAGGGTTAGGGTTAGGGTTAGGGTTAGGGTTAGGGTTAGGGTTAGGGTTAGGGTTAGGGTTAGGGTTAGGGTTAGGGTTAGGGTTAGGGTTAGGGTTAGGGTTAGGGTTAGGGTTAGGGTTAGGGTTAGGGTTAGGGTTAGGGTTAGGGTTAGGGTTAGGGTTAGGGTTAGGGTTAGGGTTAGGGTTAGGGTTAGGGTTAGGGTTAGGGTTAGGGTTAGGGTTAGGGTTAGGGTTAGGGTTAGGGTTAGGGTTAGGGTTAGGGTTAGGGTTAGGGTTAGGGTTAGGGTTAGGGTTAGGGTTAGGGTTAGGGTTAGGGTTAGGGTTAGGGTTAGGGTTAGGGTTAGGGTTAGGGTTAGGGTTAGGGTTAGGGTTAGGGTTAGGGTTAGGGTTAGGGTTAGGGTTAGGGTTAGGGTTAGGGTTAGGGTTAGGGTTAGGGTTAGGGTTAGGGTTAGGGTTAGGGTTAGGGTTAGGGTTAGGGTTAGGGTTAGGGTTAGGGTTAGGGTTAGGGTTAGGGTTAGGGTTAGGGTTAGGGTTAGGGTTAGGGTTAGGGTTAGGGTTAGGGTTAGGGTTAGGGTTAGGGTTAGGGTTAGGGTTAGGGTTAGGGTTAGGGTTAGGGTTAGGGTTAGGGTTAGGGTTAGGGTTAGGGTTAGGGTTAGGGTTAGGGTTAGGGTTAGGGTTAGGGTTAGGGTTAGGGTTAGGGTTAGGGTTAGGGTTAGGGTTAGGGTTAGGGTTAGGGTTAGGGTTAGGGTTAGGGTTAGGGTTAGGGTTAGGGTTAGGGTTAGGGTTAGGGTTAGGGTTAGGGTTAGGGTTAGGGTTAGGGTTAGGGTTAGGGTTAGGGTTAGGGTTAGGGTTAGGGTTAGGGTTAGGGTTAGGGTTAGGGTTAGGGTTAGGGTTAGGGTTAGGGTTAGGGTTAGGGTTAGGGTTAGGGTTAGGGTTAGGGTTAGGGTTAGGGTTAGGGTTAGGGTTAGGGTTAGGGTTAGGGTTAGGGTTAGGGTTAGGGTTAGGGTTAGGGTTAGGGTTAGGGTTAGGGTTAGGGTTAGGGTTAGGGTTAGGGTTAGGGTTAGGGTTAGGGTTAGGGTTAGGGTTAGGGTTAGGGTTAGGGTTAGGGTTAGGGTTAGGGTTAGGGTTAGGGTTAGGGTTAGGGTTAGGGTTAGGGTTAGGGTTAGGGTTAGGGTTAGGGTTAGGGTTAGGGTTAGGGTTAGGGTTAGGGTTAGGGTTAGGGTTAGGGTTAGGGTTAGGGTTAGGGTTAGGGTTAGGGTTAGGGTTAGGGTTAGGGTTAGGGTTAGGGTTAGGGTTAGGGTTAGGGTTAGGGTTAGGGTTAGGGTTAGGGTTAGGGTTAGGGTTAGGGTTAGGGTTAGGGTTAGGGTTAGGGTTAGGGTTAGGGTTAGGGTTAGGGTTAGGGTTAGGGTTAGGGTTAGGGTTAGGGTTAGGGTTAGGGTTAGGGTTAGGGTTAGGGTTAGGGTTAGGGTTAGGGTTAGGGTTAGGGTTAGGGTTAGGGTTAGGGTTAGGGTTAGGGTTAGGGTTAGGGTTAGGGTTAGGGTTAGGGTTAGGGTTAGGGTTAGGGTTAGGGTTAGGGTTAGGGTTAGGGTTAGGGTTAGGGTTAGGGTTAGGGTTAGGGTTAGGGTTAGGGTTAGGGTTAGGGTTAGGGTTAGGGTTAGGGTTAGGGTTAGGGTTAGGGTTAGGGTTAGGGTTAGGGTTAGGGTTAGGGTTAGGGTTAGGGTTAGGGTTAGGGTTAGGGTTAGGGTTAGGGTTAGGGTTAGGGTTAGGGTTAGGGTTAGGGTTAGGGTTAGGGTTAGGGTTAGGGTTAGGGTTAGGGTTAGGGTTAGGGTTAGGGTTAGGGTTAGGGTTAGGGTTAGGGTTAGGGTTAGGGTTAGGGTTAGGGTTAGGGTTAGGGTTAGGGTTAGGGTTAGGGTTAGGGTTAGGGTTAGGGTTAGGGTTAGGGTTAGGGTTAGGGTTAGGGTTAGGGTTAGGGTTAGGGTTAGGGTTAGGGTTAGGGTTAGGGTTAGGGTTAGGGTTAGGGTTAGGGTTAGGGTTAGGGTTAGGGTTAGGGTTAGGGTTAGGGTTAGGGTTAGGGTTAGGGTTAGGGTTAGGGTTAGGGTTAGGGTTAGGGTTAGGGTTAGGGTTAGGGTTAGGGTTAGGGTTAGGGTTAGGGTTAGGGTTAGGGTTAGGGTTAGGGTTAGGGTTAGGGTTAGGGTTAGGGTTAGGGTTAGGGTTAGGGTTAGGGTTAGGGTTAGGGTTAGGGTTAGGGTTAGGGTTAGGGTTAGGGTTAGGGTTAGGGTTAGGGTTAGGGTTAGGGTTAGGGTTAGGGTTAGGGTTAGGGTTAGGGTTAGGGTTAGGGTTAGGGTTAGGGTTAGGGTTAGGGTTAGGGTTAGGGTTAGGGTTAGGGTTAGGGTTAGGGTTAGGGTTAGGGTTAGGGTTAGGGTTAGGGTTAGGGTTAGGGTTAGGGTTAGGGTTAGGGTTAGGGTTAGGGTTAGGGTTAGGGTTAGGGTTAGGGTTAGGGTTAGGGTTAGGGTTAGGGTTAGGGTTAGGGTTAGGGTTAGGGTTAGGGTTAGGGTTAGGGTTAGGGTTAGGGTTAGGGTTAGGGTTAGGGTTAGGGTTAGGGTTAGGGTTAGGGTTAGGGTTAGGGTTAGGGTTAGGGTTAGGGTTAGGGTTAGGGTTAGGGTTAGGGTTAGGGTTAGGGTTAGGGTTAGGGTTAGGGTTAGGGTTAGGGTTAGGGTTAGGGTTAGGGTTAGGGTTAGGGTTAGGGTTAGGGTTAGGGTTAGGGTTAGGGTTAGGGTTAGGGTTAGGGTTAGGGTTAGGGTTAGGGTTAGGGTTAGGGTTAGGGTTAGGGTTAGGGTTAGGGTTAGGGTTAGGGTTAGGGTTAGGGTTAGGGTTAGGGTTAGGGTTAGGGTTAGGGTTAGGGTTAGGGTTAGGGTTAGGGTTAGGGTTAGGGTTAGGGTTAGGGTTAGGGTTAGGGTTAGGGTTAGGGTTAGGGTTAGGGTTAGGGTTAGGGTTAGGGTTAGGGTTAGGGTTAGGGTTAGGGTTAGGGTTAGGGTTAGGGTTAGGGTTAGGGTTAGGGTTAGGGTTAGGGTTAGGGTTAGGGTTAGGGTTAGGGTTAGGGTTAGGGTTAGGGTTAGGGTTAGGGTTAGGGTTAGGGTTAGGGTTAGGGTTAGGGTTAGGGTTAGGGTTAGGGTTAGGGTTAGGGTTAGGGTTAGGGTTAGGGTTAGGGTTAGGGTTAGGGTTAGGGTTAGGGTTAGGGTTAGGGTTAGGGTTAGGGTTAGGGTTAGGGTTAGGGTTAGGGTTAGGGTTAGGGTTAGGGTTAGGGTTAGGGTTAGGGTTAGGGTTAGGGTTAGGGTTAGGGTTAGGGTTAGGGTTAGGGTTAGGGTTAGGGTTAGGGTTAGGGTTAGGGTTAGGGTTAGGGTTAGGGTTAGGGTTAGGGTTAGGGTTAGGGTTAGGGTTAGGGTTAGGGTTAGGGTTAGGGTTAGGGTTAGGGTTAGGGTTAGGGTTAGGGTTAGGGTTAGGGTTAGGGTTAGGGTTAGGGTTAGGGTTAGGGTTAGGGTTAGGGTTAGGGTTAGGGTTAGGGTTAGGGTTAGGGTTAGGGTTAGGGTTAGGGTTAGGGTTAGGGTTAGGGTTAGGGTTAGGGTTAGGGTTAGGGTTAGGGTTAGGGTTAGGGTTAGGGTTAGGGTTAGGGTTAGGGTTAGGGTTAGGGTTAGGGTTAGGGTTAGGGTTAGGGTTAGGGTTAGGGTTAGGGTTAGGGTTAGGGTTAGGGTTAGGGTTAGGGTTAGGGTTAGGGTTAGGGTTAGGGTTAGGGTTAGGGTTAGGGTTAGGGTTAGGGTTAGGGTTAGGGTTAGGGTTAGGGTTAGGGTTAGGGTTAGGGTTAGGGTTAGGGTTAGGGTTAGGGTTAGGGTTAGGGTTAGGGTTAGGGTTAGGGTTAGGGTTAGGGTTAGGGTTAGGGTTAGGGTTAGGGTTAGGGTTAGGGTTAGGGTTAGGGTTAGGGTTAGGGTTAGGGTTAGGGTTAGGGTTAGGGTTAGGGTTAGGGTTAGGGTTAGGGTTAGGGTTAGGGTTAGGGTTAGGGTTAGGGTTAGGGTTAGGGTTAGGGTTAGGGTTAGGGTTAGGGTTAGGGTTAGGGTTAGGGTTAGGGTTAGGGTTAGGGTTAGGGTTAGGGTTAGGGTTAGGGTTAGGGTTAGGGTTAGGGTTAGGGTTAGGGTTAGGGTTAGGGTTAGGGTTAGGGTTAGGGTTAGGGTTAGGGTTAGGGTTAGGGTTAGGGTTAGGGTTAGGGTTAGGGTTAGGGTTAGGGTTAGGGTTAGGGTTAGGGTTAGGGTTAGGGTTAGGGTTAGGGTTAGGGTTAGGGTTAGGGTTAGGGTTAGGGTTAGGGTTAGGGTTAGGGTTAGGGTTAGGGTTAGGGTTAGGGTTAGGGTTAGGGTTAGGGTTAGGGTTAGGGTTAGGGTTAGGGTTAGGGTTAGGGTTAGGGTTAGGGTTAGGGTTAGGGTTAGGGTTAGGGTTAGGGTTAGGGTTAGGGTTAGGGTTAGGGTTAGGGTTAGGGTTAGGGTTAGGGTTAGGGTTAGGGTTAGGGTTAGGGTTAGGGTTAGGGTTAGGGTTAGGGTTAGGGTTAGGGTTAGGGTTAGGGTTAGGGTTAGGGTTAGGGTTAGGGTTAGGGTTAGGGTTAGGGTTAGGGTTAGGGTTAGGGTTAGGGTTAGGGTTAGGGTTAGGGTTAGGGTTAGGGTTAGGGTTAGGGTTAGGGTTAGGGTTAGGGTTAGGGTTAGGGTTAGGGTTAGGGTTAGGGTTAGGGTTAGGGTTAGGGTTAGGGTTAGGGTTAGGGTTAGGGTTAGGGTTAGGGTTAGGGTTAGGGTTAGGGTTAGGGTTAGGGTTAGGGTTAGGGTTAGGGTTAGGGTTAGGGTTAGGGTTAGGGTTAGGGTTAGGGTTAGGGTTAGGGTTAGGGTTAGGGTTAGGGTTAGGGTTAGGGTTAGGGTTAGGGTTAGGGTTAGGGTTAGGGTTAGGGTTAGGGTTAGGGTTAGGGTTAGGGTTAGGGTTAGGGTTAGGGTTAGGGTTAGGGTTAGGGTTAGGGTTAGGGTTAGGGTTAGGGTTAGGGTTAGGGTTAGGGTTAGGGTTAGGGTTAGGGTTAGGGTTAGGGTTAGGGTTAGGGTTAGGGTTAGGGTTAGGGTTAGGGTTAGGGTTAGGGTTAGGGTTAGGGTTAGGGTTAGGGTTAGGGTTAGGGTTAGGGTTAGGGTTAGGGTTAGGGTTAGGGTTAGGGTTAGGGTTAGGGTTAGGGTTAGGGTTAGGGTTAGGGTTAGGGTTAGGGTTAGGGTTAGGGTTAGGGTTAGGGTTAGGGTTAGGGTTAGGGTTAGGGTTAGGGTTAGGGTTAGGGTTAGGGTTAGGGTTAGGGTTAGGGTTAGGGTTAGGGTTAGGGTTAGGGTTAGGGTTAGGGTTAGGGTTAGGGTTAGGGTTAGGGTTAGGGTTAGGGTTAGGGTTAGGGTTAGGGTTAGGGTTAGGGTTAGGGTTAGGGTTAGGGTTAGGGTTAGGGTTAGGGTTAGGGTTAGGGTTAGGGTTAGGGTTAGGGTTAGGGTTAGGGTTAGGGTTAGGGTTAGGGTTAGGGTTAGGGTTAGGGTTAGGGTTAGGGTTAGGGTTAGGGTTAGGGTTAGGGTTAGGGTTAGGGTTAGGGTTAGGGTTAGGGTTAGGGTTAGGGTTAGGGTTAGGGTTAGGGTTAGGGTTAGGGTTAGGGTTAGGGTTAGGGTTAGGGTTAGGGTTAGGGTTAGGGTTAGGGTTAGGGTTAGGGTTAGGGTTAGGGTTAGGGTTAGGGTTAGGGTTAGGGTTAGGGTTAGGGTTAGGGTTAGGGTTAGGGTTAGGGTTAGGGTTAGGGTTAGGGTTAGGGTTAGGGTTAGGGTTAGGGTTAGGGTTAGGGTTAGGGTTAGGGTTAGGGTTAGGGTTAGGGTTAGGGTTAGGGTTAGGGTTAGGGTTAGGGTTAGGGTTAGGGTTAGGGTTAGGGTTAGGGTTAGGGTTAGGGTTAGGGTTAGGGTTAGGGTTAGGGTTAGGGTTAGGGTTAGGGTTAGGGTTAGGGTTAGGGTTAGGGTTAGGGTTAGGGTTAGGGTTAGGGTTAGGGTTAGGGTTAGGGTTAGGGTTAGGGTTAGGGTTAGGGTTAGGGTTAGGGTTAGGGTTAGGGTTAGGGTTAGGGTTAGGGTTAGGGTTAGGGTTAGGGTTAGGGTTAGGGTTAGGGTTAGGGTTAGGGTTAGGGTTAGGGTTAGGGTTAGGGTTAGGGTTAGGGTTAGGGTTAGGGTTAGGGTTAGGGTTAGGGTTAGGGTTAGGGTTAGGGTTAGGGTTAGGGTTAGGGTTAGGGTTAGGGTTAGGGTTAGGGTTAGGGTTAGGGTTAGGGTTAGGGTTAGGGTTAGGGTTAGGGTTAGGGTTAGGGTTAGGGTTAGGGTTAGGGTTAGGGTTAGGGTTAGGGTTAGGGTTAGGGTTAGGGTTAGGGTTAGGGTTAGGGTTAGGGTTAGGGTTAGGGTTAGGGTTAGGGTTAGGGTTAGGGTTAGGGTTAGGGTTAGGGTTAGGGTTAGGGTTAGGGTTAGGGTTAGGGTTAGGGTTAGGGTTAGGGTTAGGGTTAGGGTTAGGGTTAGGGTTAGGGTTAGGGTTAGGGTTAGGGTTAGGGTTAGGGTTAGGGTTAGGGTTAGGGTTAGGGTTAGGGTTAGGGTTAGGGTTAGGGTTAGGGTTAGGGTTAGGGTTAGGGTTAGGGTTAGGGTTAGGGTTAGGGTTAGGGTTAGGGTTAGGGTTAGGGTTAGGGTTAGGGTTAGGGTTAGGGTTAGGGTTAGGGTTAGGGTTAGGGTTAGGGTTAGGGTTAGGGTTAGGGTTAGGGTTAGGGTTAGGGTTAGGGTTAGGGTTAGGGTTAGGGTTAGGGTTAGGGTTAGGGTTAGGGTTAGGGTTAGGGTTAGGGTTAGGGTTAGGGTTAGGGTTAGGGTTAGGGTTAGGGTTAGGGTTAGGGTTAGGGTTAGGGTTAGGGTTAGGGTTAGGGTTAGGGTTAGGGTTAGGGTTAGGGTTAGGGTTAGGGTTAGGGTTAGGGTTAGGGTTAGGGTTAGGGTTAGGGTTAGGGTTAGGGTTAGGGTTAGGGTTAGGGTTAGGGTTAGGGTTAGGGTTAGGGTTAGGGTTAGGGTTAGGGTTAGGGTTAGGGTTAGGGTTAGGGTTAGGGTTAGGGTTAGGGTTAGGGTTAGGGTTAGGGTTAGGGTTAGGGTTAGGGTTAGGGTTAGGGTTAGGGTTAGGGTTAGGGTTAGGGTTAGGGTTAGGGTTAGGGTTAGGGTTAGGGTTAGGGTTAGGGTTAGGGTTAGGGTTAGGGTTAGGGTTAGGGTTAGGGTTAGGGTTAGGGTTAGGGTTAGGGTTAGGGTTAGGGTTAGGGTTAGGGTTAGGGTTAGGGTTAGGGTTAGGGTTAGGGTTAGGGTTAGGGTTAGGGTTAGGGTTAGGGTTAGGGTTAGGGTTAGGGTTAGGGTTAGGGTTAGGGTTAGGGTTAGGGTTAGGGTTAGGGTTAGGGTTAGGGTTAGGGTTAGGGTTAGGGTTAGGGTTAGGGTTAGGGTTAGGGTTAGGGTTAGGGTTAGGGTTAGGGTTAGGGTTAGGGTTAGGGTTAGGGTTAGGGTTAGGGTTAGGGTTAGGGTTAGGGTTAGGGTTAGGGTTAGGGTTAGGGTTAGGGTTAGGGTTAGGGTTAGGGTTAGGGTTAGGGTTAGGGTTAGGGTTAGGGTTAGGGTTAGGGTTAGGGTTAGGGTTAGGGTTAGGGTTAGGGTTAGGGTTAGGGTTAGGGTTAGGGTTAGGGTTAGGGTTAGGGTTAGGGTTAGGGTTAGGGTTAGGGTTAGGGTTAGGGTTAGGGTTAGGGTTAGGGTTAGGGTTAGGGTTAGGGTTAGGGTTAGGGTTAGGGTTAGGGTTAGGGTTAGGGTTAGGGTTAGGGTTAGGGTTAGGGTTAGGGTTAGGGTTAGGGTTAGGGTTAGGGTTAGGGTTAGGGTTAGGGTTAGGGTTAGGGTTAGGGTTAGGGTTAGGGTTAGGGTTAGGGTTAGGGTTAGGGTTAGGGTTAGGGTTAGGGTTAGGGTTAGGGTTAGGGTTAGGGTTAGGGTTAGGGTTAGGGTTAGGGTTAGGGTTAGGGTTAGGGTTAGGGTTAGGGTTAGGGTTAGGGTTAGGGTTAGGGTTAGGGTTAGGGTTAGGGTTAGGGTTAGGGTTAGGGTTAGGGTTAGGGTTAGGGTTAGGGTTAGGGTTAGGGTTAGGGTTAGGGTTAGGGTTAGGGTTAGGGTTAGGGTTAGGGTTAGGGTTAGGGTTAGGGTTAGGGTTAGGGTTAGGGTTAGGGTTAGGGTTAGGGTTAGGGTTAGGGTTAGGGTTAGGGTTAGGGTTAGGGTTAGGGTTAGGGTTAGGGTTAGGGTTAGGGTTAGGGTTAGGGTTAGGGTTAGGGTTAGGGTTAGGGTTAGGGTTAGGGTTAGGGTTAGGGTTAGGGTTAGGGTTAGGGTTAGGGTTAGGGTTAGGGTTAGGGTTAGGGTTAGGGTTAGGGTTAGGGTTAGGGTTAGGGTTAGGGTTAGGGTTAGGGTTAGGGTTAGGGTTAGGGTTAGGGTTAGGGTTAGGGTTAGGGTTAGGGTTAGGGTTAGGGTTAGGGTTAGGGTTAGGGTTAGGGTTAGGGTTAGGGTTAGGGTTAGGGTTAGGGTTAGGGTTAGGGTTAGGGTTAGGGTTAGGGTTAGGGTTAGGGTTAGGGTTAGGGTTAGGGTTAGGGTTAGGGTTAGGGTTAGGGTTAGGGTTAGGGTTAGGGTTAGGGTTAGGGTTAGGGTTAGGGTTAGGGTTAGGGTTAGGGTTAGGGTTAGGGTTAGGGTTAGGGTTAGGGTTAGGGTTAGGGTTAGGGTTAGGGTTAGGGTTAGGGTTAGGGTTAGGGTTAGGGTTAGGGTTAGGGTTAGGGTTAGGGTTAGGGTTAGGGTTAGGGTTAGGGTTAGGGTTAGGGTTAGGGTTAGGGTTAGGGTTAGGGTTAGGGTTAGGGTTAGGGTTAGGGTTAGGGTTAGGGTTAGGGTTAGGGTTAGGGTTAGGGTTAGGGTTAGGGTTAGGGTTAGAGGGT
>JAKYLM010000264.1:5000-10000 GCA_023634145.1 Thymallus thymallus
CAAGCTCTTTCTATGTTCTGGAGCCATAATCATCGTCTTTCCACAGGGACTCATTTGAATTTCTAAATTTCTACAAAACAAGGTGGCCGCTTTCAATGAGTGTGTGTGTGTGTGTGTGTGTGTGTGTGTGTGTGTGTGTGTGTGTGTGTGTGTGTGTGTGCGTGCACAACCCTGTCAGTGAATGGGGCCTGAACTAAATAACATGCTTTTAAATGTCAAAACACATCCCACATCTAAAAAAAGCCAGCATTATTATCAGGTATGAAGCAGGAGGTTCAAACAATCTCTCTAAAAACATTTAACAATATCTCTGATTTGAATGCTGGTGCTTTCAGTACTTGAGTCACAGTTACAGTACGTTCAGTAAAAGTATCAAAAGTGCTGTGTTAGTTCATCTTGATCCTGCTGATATTTTAATTGAAGACCGAAGATGGGGGAGGTTCAGTACCTTATATTTGGGGATGGTTTTGAGGAGCTCAGAGACAGGAACATCAGTACCAACCACCCCTAGCAGGATGCCTCTATTCCTCTGGAAATATACACACAATGTTTAGATAACATCAACACAACGTTTAGATAACATCAAGAAAAGTTGTTGATCAAGCATGTGATGTACAGTGGGGAGAACAAGTATTTGATACACTGCCGATTTTGCAGGTTTTCCTACTTACAAAGCATGTAGAGGTCTGTTATTTTTATCATAGGTACACTTCAACTGTGAGAGACGGAATCTAAAACAAAAATCCAGAAAATCACATTGTATGATTTTTAAATAATTAATTTGCATTTTATTGCATGACATAAGTATTTGATCACCTACCAACCAGTAAGAATTCCGGCTCTCACAGACCTGTTAGTTTTTCTTTAAGAAGCCCTCCTGTTCTCCACTAATTACCTGTATTAACTGCACCTGTTTGAACTCGTTACCTGTATAAAAGACACCTGTCCACACACTCAATCAAACAGACTCCAACCTCTCCACAATGGCCAAGACCAGAGCTGTGTAAGGACATCAGGGATAAAATTGTAGACCTGCACAAGTCTGGGATGGGCTACAGGACAATAGGCAAGCAGCTTGGTGAGAAGGCAACAACTGTTGGCGCAATTATTAGAAAATGGAAGAAGTTCAAGATGTCCCTCGGTCTGGGGCACCATGCAAGATCTCACCTCGTGGGGCATCAATGATCATGAGGAAGGTGAGGGATCAGCCCAGAACTACACGGCAGGACCTGGTCAATGACCTGAAGAGAGCTGGGACCACAGTCTCAAAGAAAACTATTAGTAACACACTACGCCGTCATGGATTAAAATCCTGCAGCGCACGCAAGGTCCCCCTGCTCAAGCCAGCGCATGTCCAGGCCCGTCTGAAGTTTGCCAATGACTATCTGGATGATCCAGAGGAGGAATGGGAGAAGGTCATGTGGTCTGATGAGACAAAAATAGAGCTTTTTGGTCTAAACTCCACTCGCCTTGTTTGGAGGAAGAAGAAGGATGAGTACAACCCCAAGAACACCATCCCAACCGTGAAGCATGGAGGTGGAAACATCATTCTTTGGGGATGCCTTTCTGCAAAGGGGACAGGACGACTGCACCGTATTGAGGGGAGGATGGATGGGGCCATGTATCGCGAGATCTTGGCCAACAACCTCCTTCCCTCAGTAAGAGCATTGAAGATGGGTCGTGGCTGGGTCTTCCAGCATGACAACGACCCGAAACACACAGCCAGGGCAACTAAGGAGTGGCTCCGTAAGAAGCATCTCAAGGTCCTGGAGTGGCCTAGCCAGTCTCCAGACCTGAACCCAATAGAAAATCTTTGGAGGGAGCTGAAAGTCCGTATTGCCCAGCGACAGCCCCGAAACCTGAAGTATCTGGATGGATGTATTTTTGCTTTAGATTCCGTCACTCACAGTTGAAGAGTACCTATGAATACCTATGACTTCTACATGCTTTGTAAGTGGGAAAACCTGCAAAATCGGCAGTGTATCAAATACTTGTTCTCCCCACTGTATGTATGTGTGTGTGTGTGTGTGTGTGTGTGTGTGTGTGTGTGTGTGTGTGTGTGTGTGTGTGTGTGTGTGTGTGTGTGTGTGTGTGTGTGTGTGTGTGTGTGTGTGTGTGTGTCTGTGTGTACTCACCGTCTCATTCTTGGTGCTGAACACAGGCATGGCAACAGTGGTCATTAAAATAGGACCCAGACCATCCTCCAACTGAAAGAAAGAAAGAAAGAAAGAAAGAAAGAAAGAAAGAAAGAAAGAAAGAAAGAAAGAAAGAAAGAAAGAAAGAAAGAAAGAAAGAAAGAAAGAAAGAAAGAAAGAAAGAAAGAAAGAAAGAAAGAAAGAAAGAAAGAAAGAAAGAAAGAAAGTTTGTTCTGAAAAAAGCACACACACATTTTGGAATACAGAGTGCCATTCAGCTGTTGTCACACCTGGGGGGTATTCACTAGGAACTAAACGGAAGAAAATGAAATGGGGAGGGACTAACCTGAACGTATCCAATAAGACCCACTCATTTTCCATTGCAAAACATTTAGCTACTGCTTGCTACGATGTGCACAAATGAATACAGCCCTGTTACAGAACCAATTAACGTTTACCTATGTCCTGTCAGTGACAGTTAGTGCCTGGGTATGTGAACCTTCAACTGGAAATCAAACAAGCACTGTGTGATCTCACATACTGTAATTGTAGTAGAGTTTGAAACAGTTGTAGATCAGCATTCTCTTATTTTCTTATGTAAATATACAATTATACCAACTCAGTTATCCCTTCCCACTACAACCACAGTGAGCAAGGCATTACAACTTTAGTCACATGTATAATTCATGTTTATTATATGCCTTTAAATGTGTTTAATCATGGTCTGTCTTTGATCTTGAGCAGAGTCAATCTCAGCCACAGGCACTGTTTAAGTGTAGGATGGTTATCTCTCCCAAAAGACTGTGGGAATAATTAGGATATTATCTTTTTACCAAAGGCTCCCCGAATCTGGAAATAGATAGTGTCTATTTACAGATAGCAAGTTGATAGTGTTAAAGATAGATGCAGGCAAGGGCATAGAGTAGGATTATCACTCTGCGGGCCTGGGGTCACAAAAACCTCTCCTGAAACTCTGCACCACCTTACAGAGCAAGTCATCTGGGAAACAACAGCATATAAAATATAACTTGCACACATATTCTCTAATATGAATGTCACACCACAGCCACCTAGAGGTAGTGACACTTTACATACAAGATGACATCTGAAGGACCTTTAGAACAACAAGGAAAGAAACAGGATTAACTACAGAAAACATGACATCCGACCACTTTTGAGGTTTGAAAACGTCTAACAATTTGTAATGTGTCATCAGCCTCCGATAAACTATGCAATGAACTGGCCCTTTAAATGGGTCTTGTCCCACTAGGGCTCATCTGTCCTGCTACTGGCCCTGTGTAACAGTAGACCACGACATAAACATGACAACACACAGTCCATCTCTTACTGGTGGATGTCCCAGGGATAGGATGGGATAGGATGGGATATGATGAGATATAATGGGATAGGATGGGATAGGATGGGATAGGATGGGATAGGATGAGATGGGATAGGATATAATATAATAGGATGGGATAGGATGGGATGGGATAGGTTGGGATAGGATGGGATATAATATAATAGGATAGGATATAATATAATAGGATGGGATAGGTTGGGATAGGATGGGATATAATATAATAGGATAGGATATAATATAATAGGATGGGATAGGTTGGGATAGGATAGGATGGGATATAATATAATAGGATAGGATAGGATAGGATAGGATGGGATAGGATAGGATGGTATAGGATATGATGGGATATAATATAATAGGGTGGGATAGGTTGGGATAGGATGGGATAGGATAGGATGGGATAGGATGGGATGGGATAGGATATGATAGGATGGGATGGGATAGGATGGGTTAAGATGGGATAGGATGGGATGGGATAGGATGGGATATAATGGGATAGGATGGGATAGGTTGACATCAATACATAAATACAGCACCCACTGCCAACACCAACAAAATATAATACTGCTGGCTGGACACTGGCAAATCGATCAAAGGACAGGGACAAAGACATGGGACCTTGTCTAAAAATACAAACTCTATTTCCAGACTGAGTGACTCTGTCAGATCATATGACATTGATCTATAAATTAACAGATTGAGCTTCTCAGTACATCAACAGAGCCTGCTGGCAGCAACAATGCAGATCTGAACAATGTACTCAAATATCTTTTAGATTTTGAGAATGTTCTAGATTATAAAACAGTAACGTTGGCATGTCCCCAGTGTGTGAAGTAGCGAGTGGTTGGTAGGTTTTGCAGTTTAGGGGTGATTATGTGTGTTACAGAGCCTGATTCCCTGTGTGTCTATGGGTGAATCAGCTCTGAGGATATGCAATCCTCAGTATGTGTGTGTGCATGGATGATCTCACTCAGAGAACCCAGGTGATGCTCAGACCTGCACAGCTGCTCCAGGAAATTACATAATTAGCGGGTGATTACAGACGCATCATGGGAGAAGGCAGTCATTACCTCCATCTAACAGAGGTAAACCTTCCCAAATATCTTTTAGTTTCACCACCATAGTCATGCAGTGTGAAGACATGTTCCTTATTCTGACTTAAATGTTTTGGCTATTGGCACTAGGGAACAAAGTTATTCATAGAGGCCATGGAAACAGAGCTAATGTACCAAGGCACTTCACATTCATAAAGATGGGGCCATGTCATGAGTGGGAAAAAAGTGTGTGTGAGTGTGTGTGTGTCTCTTGGGATCATGGTGTCAGTGTTAATAAATGGGGCATAGGAGTCCTTCATAAAGATACAGGTCAGATTCTTACAGTGTCCTAAAACACACGCACGCACGCACGCACGCACGCACGCACACACACACACACACACACACACACACACACACACACACACACAGATATGCTTACTGCTTACTACTGACACCCCACCTGGGACT
>JAKYLM010000264.1:12500-17500 GCA_023634145.1 Thymallus thymallus
GTGGTTGAATCATTCCAAACAGCATTATGACCAAATAAAGCAACACACACCATATCACACACATCACACGTCAAAGCCATGGGAGATTTCTTATCTACGCTGTGTCTTGAAACGTGAGCTCGAACACGGATGTGACCATTCCACACCGGAAAAAGGTGCTCAAACACGCATGGACACACGCCACGCTGCAAACACAGGTGAACAAATCCAAACACACACACATGGAGACATGGTGGCGAGTGGGAGAGAGAGCGACCTCCAGTTAGACTGTTTACCTTTTGAGCCTGAGGGAGCTACAGAGAGGAGATTTCAACGAGAAGAAAACAGAGAGAAATAATCAATAGGTTTGTAGAGGTGTGGCAGAAAGCAGAAAGCATTTTGGTGCACTTTATTCCCCTGTGGTGGGATACAGGGATGACATATAAACATCCATCTGTGGTGGGATAAAGTGATGTAATATAAACATCCATCCGCTCCACTTAAAGGGGCTTTCCTGAAGAGGAATTATAGAGGTAGGACTGGGGACACAGAGACTGAGTACTAGACTGGTATTGACTGAATTGGGACAAACCTTGTGGCTGGTTCTCTTTGTGGCTCTAAATAAATCTGACCTGCCATTGGGTTCTGTGGTTGTGTTCAGGTCACTGGTACGACCACACCACAAACCCACAAGCTAGCACATATCAGTGGACTAAAAGGTGATATGAACAATTATTTTCAACAATACAGCACATATATTTGGTCATATTTTTTTTATTTTTTTTATTTCACCTTTATTTAACCAGGTAGGTCAGTTGAGAACAAGTTCTCATTTGCAACTGCGACCTGGCCAAGACAAAGCAAGGCAGTGCGACAAAAAAAAAAAACACAGAGTTACACATGGGAAATAAACAAACGTACAGTCAATAGCACAATAGAAAATCTATATACAGAGTGCAAATGTAGTGCAAAATGCAGTAAGGTTAGGAAGACAATAAATAGGCCATAGTGGCTAAATAAATGACAGATTAGCATAATCACTGGAATGATGGAATGTGCAAATGATGACGTGCAAATAGAGATACTGGAGTGCAAAATTGAGCGGAAGTAAAAAATAAAATATGGGGATGAGGTAGTAGGATGGGCTATTTACAGAAGGGCTATATACAGGTGCAGTGATCGATAAGCAGCTTTGACAGCTGATGCTTAAAGTTAGTGAGGGAGATAGGAACCTCTAGCTTCAAGGATTTTTGCAATTTGTTCCCGTCATTGGCAGCAGAGAACTGGAAGGAATGGCGGCCAAAGGAGGTGTTGGCTTTGGGGGTGGCCAGTGAGATATACCTGCTGGAGCGCATGCTACGGGTAGGTGTTGCTATGGTGACCAGCGAGCTGAGATAAGGCGGGGATTTACCTAAGAAAGACATGACCTGGAGATGACCTGGAGCTAGTGAGTTTGGCGACGAATATGTAGTGAGGGCCATCCGACGAAAGAATACAGGTCGCAGTGGTGGGTAGTATATGGGGCTTTGGTAACAAAACGGATGGCACTGTGATAGACTACATCCAATTTGCTGAGTAGAGTGTTGGAGGCTATTTTGTAAATGACATCGCCGAAGTCAAGGATCGGTAGGATGGTAAGTTTTACAAAGGCATGCTTGGCAGCATGAGTGAAGGAGGCTTTGTTGCGAAATAGGAAGCCGATTCTAGATTTAAGTTTGGATTGGAGATGGTTAATGTGAGTCTGGAAGTTGAGTTTACAGTCTAACCAGACGCCTAGGTATTTGTAGTTGTCCACATATTCTAAGTCAGACCCGTCGAGGGTAGTGATGATAGTCCGGTGTGCGGGTGCGGGCAACGTTCTATTGAATGCATTTAGTCTTACTAGCATTTAAGAGCAGTTGGAGGCCACGGAAGGAGTGTTGTATGGCATTGAAGCTTGATTGAAGGTTAGTTAACACAGTGTCCAAAGAGGGGCAGATGTATACAAAATGGTGTCGTCTGCGAAGAGATGGATCAGAGAGTCACCAGCAGCGAGAGCGACATCGTTGATGTATATAGAGAATAGGGTTGGCCCAAGAATTGAACCCTCTGGCACCCCTATAGAGACTGCCAGGGGACCGGACAGCAGGCCCTCCGATTTTACGCACTGAACTCTGTCTGAGAAGTAGTTGGAGAACCAGGCGAGGCAGTCACTTGAGAAACCAAGGCTGTTGAGTCTGCCAATAAGAATGCGGTGATTGACAGAGTCGAAAGCCTTGGCCAGGTCGATGAAGACGGCTGCACAGTACTGTCTTCTAACGATGGCGGTTATGATATTTTTAAGTACCTTGAGCGTAGCTGAGGTGCACCCATGACCAGCTCGGAAACCAGATTGCATAGCAGAGAAGGTCCGGTGGGATTCGAAGAAGTCAGTGATGTGTTTATTAACTTGGCTTTCAAAGACTTTAGAAAGGCAGGGCAGGATGGATATAAGTCTGTAACAGTTTGGGTCAAGAGTGTCTCCCACTTTGAAGAGGGGGATGACCGCGGCAGCTTTCCAATCTCTAGGGATCTCAGACGATACAAAAGAGATGTTGAACAGGCTGGTAATAGGGGTTGCAACAATTTTGGCTGATAATTTTAGGAAGAAAGGGTCCAGATTGTCTAGCCCAGCAGATTTGTAGGGGTCCAGATTTAGCAGCTCTTTCAGAACATCAGCTGTCTGGATTTGGGTGAAGGAGAAGTGGGGGGGGGGGGGTTGGGGGGCAGGTTGCTGCGGGGGGTACAGAGCTGTTGGGGTAGCCAGGTGGAAAGCAGCCGTAGCAAAATGCTTGTTGAAATTTTCGATTATTGTGAATTTATCGGTGGTGACAGTGTTTCCTAGCCTCAATGAAGTGGGCAACTGGGAGGAGATGCTCTTATTCTCCATAGACTTTACAGTGTCCCAGAACTTTTTGGAATTAGTACTACAGGATGCAAATTCTGTTTGAAAAAGCTGGCCTTTGCTTTTCTAACTGACTGTGTATATTTGTTCCTGGTTTCCCTGAAAAGTTGCATATCGCGGGGGCTATTCGATGCTAATGCAGTGCGCCACATGATGTTTTTGTGTTGGTCAAGGGCAGTCAAGTCTGGGGTGAACCAAGGGCTATATCTATTCTTAGTTCTAAGTTTTTTGAAAGGGGCATGCTTATTTAGGATGGTGAGGAAAGCCCTTTTAAAGAACAACCAGGCATCATCTACTGACGGGATGAGGTCAATATCTAACCAGGATACCCGGGCCAGATCGATTAGAAAGGCCTGCTCGCAGAAGTGTTTTAGGGAGCGTTTGACAGTGATAAGGGGTGGTCGTTTGACCGCGGACCCATTACGAACGCAGGCAATGAGGCAGTGATCCCTGAGATCCTGGTTGAAAACTGAGGAGGTGTATTTGGAGGGCAAGTTGGTCAGAATAATATCTATGATAGTACCCATGTTTACGGATTTAGGGTTGTACCTGGTGGGTTCCTTGATCATTTGTGTGAGATTGAGGGCATCTATCTTAGATTGAAGAACGGCCGGGGCGTTAAGCATATCCCAGTTTAAATCACCTAACAGTACAAACTCTGAAGATAGATGGGGGGCAATCAATTCACATATGGTGTCCAGGGCACAGCTGGGGGCTGAGGGGGGTCTGTAACAGGCAGCAACAGTGAGAGACTTATTTCTAGAAAGGTGGGATTTTTAAGAGTAGAAGCTCAAACTGTTTGGGCACAGACCTGGACAGTATGACAGAACTCCACCTCCTTTGGCAGTTCTATCTTGACGGGAAATATTGTAGTTGGGGGTGGAAATTTCAGAATTTTTGGTGGCCTTCCTGAGCCAGGATTCAGACACAGCTAGGACATCCGGGTTGGCGGAATGTGCTAAAGCAGTGAATAAATCAAACTTAGGGATGAGGCTTCTGATATTAACATGCAAGAAACCAAGGCTCATACGGTTACAGAAGTCAACAAATGAGAGCGCTTGGGGAATAGGTGTAATGCTGGGAGCTACAGGACCTGGGTTTACCTCTACATCACCAGAGGAACAGAGGAGGAGTAGAATCAGTATCCGGCTAAGGGCTTTAAGAACTGGACGTCTAGTACGTTGGGTACATAGAATAAAAGGAGCAGAATTCTGGGTGTGGTGGAATAGATTGAGGGCATAATGTATAGACAAGGGTATAGTAGGATATGAGTTCAGTGGAGGTAAACCTAGGCGTTGGGTAATGAAGAGAGAGGTTGCATCTCTGGAGACACCAGTTAAGCCAGGTGAGGTCTCTGCATGTGTGACAAAGGAGCTATTAGAGGCATGTTGAGCAGGACTGGGGGCTCTACAGTGAAATAAAAATAAAACAATAATAGCTAACCTAAACAGCAACAGACAAGGCATATTGAAATAAGAAAGGGGCATAAAAACAAACACAGTTAATAAGGGGCATAAAAACAAACACAGTTAATTAAGAGGGCTAAGACAACGACGGGTAATGGCGATGAATGGACAAAGAGGGTCAGGTAGAGAAATGTGATGTGAGAATATACTCAGTTTCTTTTTGTCTGAAATGGGGGGTGAAACACAGAGACGGTGAGTTTGGGGAGTGAGAGAGATAGAGAGAGGCAGAGAGAGTCGTTGTTTCTGTGCTTGCAGGCGGTACTGCTACAGAGAGAGTTGTTGTTTATGTGCTTGCAGGGGGTACTGCTACAGAGAGAGTCGTTGTTTATGTACTTGCAGGCGGTACTGCTACAGAGAGAGTCGTTGTTTATGTGCTTGCAGGCGGTACTGCTACAGAGAGAGTTGTTGTTTCTGTGCTTGCAGGCGGTGCTGCTACAGAGAGAGTTGTTGTTTCTGTGCTTGCAGGCGGTACTGCTACAGAGAGAGTCGTTATTTATGTGCTTGCAGGCGGTACTGCTACAGAGAGAGTTGTTGTTTCTGTGCTTGCAGGTGGTGCTGCTACAGAGAGAGTTGTTGTTTCTGTGCTTGCAGGTGGTGCTGCTACAGAGAGAGTCGTTGTTTCTTTGCTTGCA
>JAKYLM010000264.1:25000-35000 GCA_023634145.1 Thymallus thymallus
TCCTGGAGTGGCCTAGCCAGTCTCCAGACCTGAACCCAATAGAAAATCTTTGGAGGGAGCTGAAAGTCCGTATTGCCCAGCGACAGCCCCGAAACCTGAAGGATCTGGATGGAGGAGTGGGCCAAAATCCCTGCTGCAGTGTGTGCAAACCTGGTCAAGAACTACAGGAAACGTATGATCTCTGTAATTGCAAACAAAGGTTTCTGTACCAAATATTAAGTTCTGCTTTTCTGATGTATCAAATACTTATGTCATGCAATAAAATGCAAATTAATTACTTAAAAATCATACAATGTGATTTTCTGGATTTTTGTTTTAGATTCCGTCACTCACAGTTGAAGTGTACCTATGATAAACATTACAGACTTCTACATGCTTTGTAAGTGGGAAAACCTGCAAAATCGGCAGTGTATCAAATACTTGTTCTCCCCACTGTAGTTACACAGAGGTTGGCTATTGTCTTTAATGGCACAAAGAAAATAAAAACAAACAAACAGACAATTCACTAAGGTGAGTGAGTGAGCGTGCACTGCAACTGGAACTACGAGCCTCTGCTCAGTAGCAATGACAAGCGGTTATTATACAAGAGGTGTTGTGTCAACTTCACCACAGGATGATCTGGTCATAGGTGTTACAAACGTTTGTGTTTGTGGAACAATATGTTACTCCCCATTCACTGGTACTCTAGACTGGATTCATTGTGTGTGTGTGTGTATGTGTGTGTGTGTGTGTGTGTGTGTGTGTGTGTGTGTGTGTGTGTGTGTGTGTGTGTGTGTGTGTGTGTGTGTGTGTGTGTGTGTGTGTGTGTGTGTGTGTGTGTGTGTGTGTGTGTGTGTGTGTGTGTGTGTGTGTGTGTGTGTGAGTACTGCATGTCCAAAGCCCAGACTGGGACCAACACTGCAGTGGTCTATTACATATGTATCAGGTCTACACTTGAGTTAAATACAGTGCTGTTTGGTTCACTTTGTTTCTTCCTTTCCTTTAGCTTTTGCATGCTACGACATGCAATCTCTCACACACCCTACTGCACTGCAACTACACAGCTCTGCTCAGCTGCAATGACCAGCGGTTAACACGCACACAGGTATGCCTAAACACGCACATACACACCCCACACAACCAAACAATTATTTATTCAACGTTGTTTCTGTGTATGGTGCTGAGGCGGCTAACTTTAATTCAGTGTTTCCCCTATATTCATTTAGCAGCGGCAATATTATAGGGATGGTGAAACTTTTTCAGTTTAAACTTATGTAGACAAGCATTTGGAGCATATATCTTTTTTAATATCTTTGAGAACTATCAACTAAAATTGAGATAGTCAGGGAGAATCATAAATATCATGGCATGGGACCCCCATAGATTTTGTTATAAAGTTTGAGTCACTCAGATAACATAAGAACACAGCATAAGCCATGGCAAAATGTGTAGAATTGCAGGAAAGTAGTTTTGAAACTGCAATGTTTTCTCAGCCCCATGGCAAAATGTGTAAAATTGCAGGAAATTAGCTTTAAACAACAACGTTTTGTCTCTGCGGCCAAGAGGAGGGCCTTTAAAAATGTTGGTCGCAAACTGCCCACTACTACGATAAAAATCCTAGGGGAAACACTAACTACCAAAGATTCTATATATAGATGTTTGATTGAATGTCACATGCATACTTCCTGTATATTTCTGAACGTTTCACAGCAGGGCTGTGGTGGTCATTAAATTTTGTCTGCCACTGCTGGTCTCACAGTAATTTACCTTTAATTAACATAAACATATTCAGCATCTCTGGGCTCCCATGCATAGCCTACAAGCCACTGATGTGGACCATTCGAAAATCTACATGTTAAAAGTCCAATAAATCTATTTAATTTAGATTACACCATCAAAATAAATCCATTATTTATTTTAGGCAGGTCTAAAGAAAGATATAATATCAAGAAAATGTAGCCTATTTCAGAAGAACAGCATAGCATATTCTGAGTTGTATTTGTGTTGGGCCTGATTTGGCTATGCCATATGACTGTGGGCTACAGAGAGAGACAGACACTAACTAACTAACTAACTAACTAACTAACTAACTAACTAACTAACTAACTAACTAACTAACTAACTGTAAGTCGCTCTGGATAAGAGCGTCTGCTAAATCACTAAAATGTAAATGTACACTAGTTAATTTAGCAGACAAGATTTGTTTTTAATTCCCTTGGCATTATTTTGTATTATTTTATAGTAAGAAGAACACAATTGAACACATTTCTGAGGGAGTGTGGCTATTCTGTGTTGAGCAGTAAACAAAGCTCAGGTGCATCCATGTTTCCATTGATCATCCTTCAGATATTTCTACAACTTGATTGGAGTCCATCTGTGGTAAAGTCAAATGATTGGACGTGATTTGGAAAGGCACACACCTGTCTATATAAGGTCCCACAGTTGACAGTGCATGTCAGAGCAAAAACCAAGCCATGAAGACAAAGAAATTGTCCGTAGAGCTCCAAGACAGGATTGTCTAGGCACAGATCTGGGGAAGGGTATCAAAACATTTCTGCAGCATTGATGGTCCCCAAGAAGACAGTGGCTTCCATCATTCTTAAATGGAAGAAGTTTGGAACCCCCAAGACTCTTCTTAGAGCTGAGCAATCGGGGGAGAAGGGCCTTGGTCAGGGAGGTAACCAAGAACCCGATGGTCACTCTGTCAGAACTACAGAGTTCCTTTGTGGAGATGGGAGAACCTTCCAGAAGGACAACCACCTTTGCAGCACTCCACCAATCAGGCCTTTATGGTAGATTGGCCAGACAGAAGCCACTCCGCAGTAAAAGGCACATGACAGCCAAAAGACACCTAAAAGACTCTCAGACCATGAGAAACAAGATTCTCTGGTCTGATGAAACCAAGATTGAATGTTTTGGCCTGAATGCCAAGCGTCACGTCTGGAGGAAACCTGGCACCATCCCTACAGTGAAGCATGTTTGTGGCAGTATCATGCAGTGGGGAGGTTTTTCAGCGGTAGGAACTGGAAGACTAGTCAGGATCGAGGGAAAGATGAACAGAGCAAAGTACAGAGAGATCCTTGATGAAAAAAAAACCTGCCCCAGAGCGCTCAGGACCTCAGATTGGGGCGAAGGTTCATCTTCCAACAGGACAATGACCCTAAGTACACAGCCACGACAACGCAGGAGTGGCTTCGGATGGCCCAGCCAGAGCCCGGACTTGAACCCGATCGAACATCTCTGGAGAGACCTGAAAATCGCTGTGCAGCAACGCTCCCCATCCAACCTGACAGAGCTTGAGAGGATCTGGAGAGAAGAATGGGAGAAACTCCCCCCCAAATACAGATGTGCCAAGCTTGTAGCGTCATACCCAAGAAGGCTCGAGGCTGTAATCACTGCCAAAGGTGCTTCAACAAAGTACTGAGTAAAGGGTCTAAATACTTGTAAATGTGATAATTCCAGTTTTTTTTTCTAATAATTTTGAAAACATAAAATAAAAACTGTTTTGTTTATCATTATGGGGTATTGTGTGTATATTGATGAGGGGGAAAAAAACGATTTAATCAATTTTAGAATAAGCCTATAATGTAACAACATATGGAAAAAGTCAAGGGGTCTGAATACTTTCCGAATGCATTGTATGCTTAATTTAAAGTTATTTCTGCAACTTTAGTTGTGATACAAACCTTAGGTTATATGTTTTGATTGCATGAAAGGCCTGTGCTCTGCCTCTTGCGCAGGCTGCACACACTTCAACAGTCTCTCATTCACAATTTGACAAGCACTTGATAATATTCTCACCCATCAGACTATCCTCAATGTAATCTGGTCTTTACATATAGCCTACTAATTTATGTGTGGAGTTATTTTTTATTTAGAATACCCCACAAAAAAAAAGCCTGCAGTCAAATAGTGAATGGAGGAAGTGCTTCCTGCGGTTACATTTGTTATGTGCCAGGTAGGCTACTCCATTTCTAAAGTGGATGAATGTAATTAATTTTAAGAATGGAGTAAGAATAAAGTCAAATGGCCAAATTGCCCTCTAGTGGCCTCATGGGTGGAATGTAAATCATTTTTTCATCATTTAATAATTACTAAACATTGTTTTATAAAATCCACAGAAAATCTGGGGTTTCTATGTCATATGGTTTTGTTATATTTCAGTCTTCTGTGATGGACAGTATATAAAGCGTAATATTGGGACGCAAACTCAAAATGGAATACATTAAAAAATATATATATATATATTTCACCTTTATTTAACCAGGTAGGCCAGTTGAGAACAAGTTCTAATTTACAACTGCGACCTGGCCAGGACAAAGCAAAGCAGTGCGACAAAAAACAACACAGAGTTACACATGAGAATAAACAAACATACAGTCAAAAACACAATAGAGAATCTATATACAGAGTGTGCAATTGTAGTGCAAAATGCAGTAAGGTTAGGAAGGTAGGACAATAAATAGGCCATAGTGGCGAAATAAGTTACAAATTAGAATTAACACTGGAGTGACAATGTGCAAATGATGATATGCAAATAGAGATACTAGAGTGCAAAATGAGCAAAAATAATATATATGGGGATGAGGTAGTAGGGTGGGCTATTTACAGAAGGGCTATATACAGGTGCAGTGATCGATAAGCAGCTCGATGACAGCTGATGCTTAAAGTTAGTGAGGGAGATAGGAACCTCTAGCTTCAAGGATTTTTGCAATTCGTTCCAGTCATTGGCAGCAGAGAACTGGAAGGAATGGCGGCCAAAGGAGGTGTTGGCTTTGGGGGTGACCAGTGAAATATACCTGCTGGAGCGCATGCTACGGGTGGGTGTTGCTATGGTGACCAGCGAGTTGAGATAAGGCGGGGATTTACCTAGTAAAGACTTATAGATGACCTGGAGCCAGTGGGTTTGGCGACAAAAATGTAATGAGGGCCAGCCAACGAGAGCGTACAGGTCACAGTGGTGGGTAGTATATGGGGCTTTGGTAACAAAACGGATGGCACTGTGATAGATTACATCCAATTTGCTGAAAAGAGTGTTGGAGGCTATTTTGTAAATTACATCGCTGAAGTCAAGGATCGATAGGATAGTCAGTTTTACAAGGGCATGCTTGGCAGCATGAGTGAAGGAGGCTTTGTTGCGAAATAGGAAGCCGATTCTAGATTTAATTTTGGATTGGAGATGGTTAATGTGAGTCTGGAAGTTGAGTTTACAGTCTAACCAGACGCCTAGGTATTTGTAGGTGTCCACGTATTCTAAGTCAGACCCGTCGAGAGTATTGATGATAGTCCGGTGGGCGGGTGCGGGCAGCGTTCGATTGAAAAGCATGCATTTAGTTTTACTAGCATTTAAGAGCAGTTGGAGGCCACGGAAGGAGTGTTGTATGGCATTGAAGGTTCTTTGAAGGTTAGTTATCACAGTGTCCAAAGAGGGGCCAGATGTATACAGAATGGTGTCGTCTGTGTAGAGATGGATCAGAGAGTCACCAGCAGCGAGAGCGACATTGTTGATGTATATAGAGAAAACAGTTGGCCCAAGAATTGAACCGTGTGGCACCCCCATAGAGACTGCCAGAGGACCGGACAATAGGCCCTCTGATTTGACACACTGAACTCTGTCTGAGAAGTAGTTGGAGAACCAGGCAAGGCAGGGCTTGGTTAGGTTGCTGCGGGGGGTACAAAGCTGTTGGCCGGGGTAGGGGTAGCCAGATGGAAAGCATGGCCAAGCGTAGCAAAATGCGATTATCGTGAATTTATTGGTGGTGACAGTGTTTCCTAGCCTCAATGCAGTGGGCAACTGGGAGGAGATGCTCTTATTCTCCATGGACTTTACAGTGTCCCATAACTTTTTGGAATTAGTACTACAGGATGCAAATTTCTGTTTGAAAAAGATGGCCTTTGCTTTTCTAACTGACTGTGTGTATTTGTTCCTGACTTCCCTGAAAAGTTGCATATCGTGGGGGGCTATTCGATGCTAATGCAGTGTTGGTCAAGTGCAGTCAAGTCTGGGGTGAACCAAGGGCTATATCTGTTCTTAGTTCAATTTTTTTTTAAAGGGGCATGCTTATTTATTATGGTGAGGAAAGCACTTTTAAAGAACAACCAGGCATCCTCTACTGACGGGATGAGGTCAATATCCTTCCAGGATACCTGGGCCAGATCGATTAGAAAGTGTTTTAGGGAGCGTTTGACAGTGATAAGGGTTGGTTGTTTGACCGCGGACCCATTTCGAATGCAGGCAATGAGGCAGTGATAGCTGAGATCCTGGTTAAAAACAGAGGAGGTGTATTTGGAGGGCAAGTTAGTCAGGATGATATCTATGATGGTACCCATGATTACGGATTTAGGGTTGTACCTGGTAGGTTCCTTGATTATTTGTGTGAGATTGAGGGCATCTATCTTAGATTTAAGGACAGCCGGGGTGTTAAGCATATCCCAGCTTGTCACCTGAAGATAGATGGGGGGCAATCAATTCACATATGGAGTCCAGGGCACAGCTGGGGGCTGAGGGGGGTCTGTAACTGTCACGAGTGGGTGTTTGGACAGACCAAGGCGCAGCGCAGTAATAGGCGCAGCACAGTTTTTGAGAAGCCTAGTCACCATGACTCAACTGTCACGTGGAATTTGACTGCGGTCATGACTCATGACTGCCGGTGTGGAAGTGTGTGGTTGACCCAAACTCTGAAAAAGCCTGTATCCAAGAATCTAAAGAGCAGAGAATGGCACTCTTATTGTGATGTGGAAAGGCAAGCACACTCATACTGTGGCTGGGTCTGTGTGTGTGTGTGTGTGTGTGTGTGTGATGGTTTGTTTGTGTGACTTTGTGTGTGTAGTATAGGAGAGTTATGCAGCTGTAATAAATGTAATTACAGTGATAAAAGCTTCATCCTACTCTGTCACTCACTGTCCTCAAAGCCATCGCTCACACACACACAAACACACACACACACACGCACGCACGCACACACAACCAGATGGGTCTTCCCTGCCTCATTATTCTGTCTGGGAGGAAGCGTGTGTGTGTGTGTGTGTGTGTGTGTGTGTGTGTGTGTATGTGTGTGTGTTTTTTTGGGGCGGGTGTGTCCCCCTTGAAATAGAATGGCAGCCCTCACACACTCGTCTCATGCTTGTAACCAACTGTTGAGAGGTGTGTGGACACCCACTGTTTAAAAACCCTCATGAAATTCTGAATTACTACACAAAACCTTGTTTCCATGTGTTTGATGACATTCCATTTAATCCGTACTATGTGATTTGATTTGATATTATGAGCCGTCCTCCCCTCAGCAGCTTTTACATAGTAACTACTGCACGTTCAGGTCCTATTCGTGTAGTTTCTTTGTAGAGACTTTCCTGTCATTCTTAATCCATTTATATAACTTTGTACCAGATAAAAAAGATTGCTGTTTAGCCTAGCGGTTTGCTAGCCAAAATGGTCTTGTGTTTAGCCTAGCGGTTTGCTAGCCAAAACGGTCTTGTGTTTAGCCTAGCGGTTTGCTAGCCAAAATGGTCTTGTGTTTAGCCTAGCGGTTTGCTAGCCAAAACGGTCTTGTGTTTAGCCTAGCGGTTTGCTAGCCAAAACGGTCTTGTGTTTAGCCTAGCAGGTTTGCTAGCCCATTGAAATGTATTGATGAAAAAGAGTTCTTGTTAGACAGAGTTTTTGATGACCCTCTACAGGGGTTGCAAACTTAGTCCCCTCCTGTATTCCCTGTTCACCCACGACTGCATGGCCGCGCACGACTCCAAAACCATCATTAAGTTTGCAGACGACACAACGGTGGTAGGCCTGATCACAGATGACGATGAGACAGCCTATAGGGAGGAGGTCAGAGACGACAACAACCTCTTTGTCAACGTCAGCAAGACAAAGGAGCTGATTGTGGACTTCAGGAAATGGAGGAACTAGCACGCCCCTATTCACATTGACAGAGCTGTAGTGGAGCTGGTCGAGAGCTTCAAGTTCCTCTGTGTCCACATCACTCAGGACCTATCCTGTTCCAAACACCAACATAGTCTTGAAGATGGCACGACAACGCCTCTTCCCTCTCAGGAACCTGAAAAAAATTGTCTTGGGACCTCAGATCCTCAAAATGTTCTACATCTGTACAATTGACAGCATCTTGACTGGCTGCTACAGAGGGTAGTGCGTACTGCCCGGTACATCACTGGGGCCAAGCGCCCTGTCATCCAGGACCTCTATATCTGGTGGTGTCAGAAGAAGGCCCTAAAAATGGCCACCCAAGTCATAGACTTTCTCTGCCACCACACTGCAAGCGGTACCGGAGCACCAAGTCTGGGACCAAAAAGCTCCTTAACACTGCTGAACAGGTAATCAAATGGCTACCCAAACTATTTACATTGACCCACTTTTTTTTGCACTGGCTCTATGTACACTCACTGGACTCTACCCCCACACTCACACATAATACACTGACATTCCAACACATACACACACACACACACACAGATACACACACACACACACACTCTTTGACACTCTCCACATACGCTGCTGCTACTCTGTTTATTATCTATCCTGATTGTTAGACATAGTTCTTGTTAGACAAAGTTCTTGTTAGACAGAGTTGTTGTTAGACAGAGTCCTTGTTAGACAGAGTTGTTGTTAGACAGTTCTTGTAAGACACAGTTCTTGTTAGACATAGTTATTGCTAGACATAATTCTTGTTAGACAGAGTTCTTGTTAGACATAGTTCTTGTTAGACAGATCTGTATTAGTATCAAGCATGAGTAATGAAAGACAACAAAACAGAGTTTGTAGTTACTGTAATTAACGTGTTAACGAGTAATCACTAGTTATGCTATGATTCCTCTGCTGTGCTTTGCCAAGGTGCTTATCTTTTACTTTAGAGGAATAGAAACACCTGAAAACAACAGGTATGAGAGAGAGAGAGAGAGAGAGAGAGCGAGAGAGAGAGAGAGAGAACGAGAGAGAGAACGAGAGAGAGAGAGAGAGAGAGAGAGAGAGGCAGAGAGGTAAAATGCTTTGGCATTGGTATTGCTGTGTAGGCATGCAGGGAGGACCATAATTAGCCACCATTCAATCATAGCTAGCTGAGATAATGGCCCACAGGTGTGTAGGTGTAAATGTGTGTGTACATGTGTGTGTGTGTCTATGTTTGTGTGTGTGTTGTTGTGTGTGTGTGTGTGTGAAACATCCCAACAACATCTCTAATCCCACCATCCCTAAACATCTCCATCTAATCAACCTCTAATAAACACCACATGGAACTCTTTAATGGTCCAAAATGTCCAGCCAAAAAACCCACTACCCCCTCTTATTTTGGTTTCAATTAAATCTACATCGATTGTATAATCCTAGATGTATTGTTGCTATGTGTAAGGTGTTTGAATACGACTACACACTCTTAGAAAAAATTATTCTATACGGAACCAAAAAAAGGTTCCATCCTTTGATTCAGACAGTATATGCCACCCCTAAAGGTTGACCTAAAGCCCACTCAGTATGAGGCTAAAGCAGAATGGAGGAGTTTGGTAGTTAGATTGTTATGGTTGGAGACCTTTAAAACAGTAGGACCAGGGGCAGTTAAAGACTGGAGAGAGTGACAGAGACTGAGGACTTGTATTATCACTGGGACTCCTTTTAAATGGAGCAATCTACCAACACTGTCCCCTCACGCTACACTGGTACACAGGACCTGACACACACACACACACACACACACACACACACACACACACACACACACACACACACACACACACACACACACACACACACACACACACACACACACACACACAGACACACACAGACGCACACTCACAGACGCATATGGAAGGCCAAGTAGAGCCACAGTTTGTTCACTCTGATACTGTCTAACAGAGAAGGTACAGGTACATCAAAGCCGGGACTGAGAGACTGAGAAACAGCTTCTATCACCAGGTCATCACTCTGTTGAACAGCCATCCCTAGCCGGCTACCAGCTGATGCACACTCACTCAGATAAAACACACACACACGCACACACAAGCTATCAAACAC
>JAKYLM010000265.1:0-15000 GCA_023634145.1 Thymallus thymallus
ATTCATTCCTTTGCACCAGACAAGACCAATTAAGCACAGCTAAAGTATTTTAAATGATTTCAGATTGTATTTGAACCCATGTCTGGCCAGGCATCACTGTAGTAATACATAGTTCACAGACAGACTGGAATTGAATCTAAACCAGTGGAGGCTGGTGAGGGGAGGACGGCTCATAATAATGGCTGGAATGTAGTCAATGGAATGGTATCAAACACATCAATCACGTTGGAGAAAACCTGGAAACATCCCTACGGTGGAGCATGGTGGTGGCAGCATCATGCTGTGGGGATGTTTTTCAGCGGCAGGGACTGGGAGAATGTTCACTTCATCTTTCCCTCGATCCTGACTAAAGTACAGCGAGATCCTTAATGAAACCTGCTCCAGAGCGCTCAGGACCTCAGACTGGGGCGAAGGTTCACCTTCCAATAGGACAACGACCCTAAGCACACAGCCAAGACAACGCAGGAGTGGCTTTGGGACAAGTCTCTGAATGTCCTTGAGTGGCCCAGCCAGAGCCTGGACTTGAACCCGATCAAACATCTCTGGAGAGACCTGAAAATAGCTGTGCAGCGACGCTCCCCATCCAACCTGACAGTGTCTCCTGACCCCCCCTGTCTCAGCCTCCAGTATCTATGGTGCAATAGTCTATGTTCTGGGGGGCTAGGGTCAGTTTGTTAAATCTGATGTTATTATCTAGTGTCTTGTGTGAATTTAAGTATGCTCCCTCTAATTCTCTCTCTCTCCCACTCTACCTCCTCTCCCGAAGGACCTGAGCCTACCCGGAGGACCATGCTTCAGGACCACCTGCCCTGAGGACTCCTAGCTGTCCCCAGTCCACCTGGTCGTGCTGCTGCACCGGTTTCAACTCTTCTGCCTGCGGTTATGGAACCCTGACCTGTTCATTGGACGTGCCACCCTGTCCCAGACCTGCTGTTTTCACCTCGCTCTCGCTCTATTGTACTGAAAAACCAAGTGACATTCACTCCTGATGTATTTACCTGTTGCAACCTCCACAACTACTATTATTATTATTTGACCCTGCTGGTCATCTATGAACATTTGAACATCTTGGAGAAAGAACTGGCCTTAATGGCCATAAATTGTTATAATCTCCACCCGGCACAGCCAGAAGAGGACTGGTCACCCCTCAGAGCCTGGTTCCTCTCTAGAGTTCTTTGATTTAATTTGATTTGACAGAGCTTGAGAGGATCTGCAGAGAAAAATTGGAGAAACTCCCCAAATACAGGTATGTCAAGCTTGTAGACGCAAGGCTGATACGTCTATAGGAATGGTGTGTCTGTAGGTATGATGTGTCTGTAGGAATGATGTGTCTGTAGGAATGATGTGTCTGTAGGAATGATGTGTCTGAAATAAAACTCAAAACATTTGACCTTCATCAAAGACAATACACTACATGACTAAAAGGGTAGTTCTATTTCTATTTCTATTTCTAGTTGTAGCTGTAGCTGTAGCTGTAGCAGTAGTAGTAGTAGTAGTTGTAGTTGTAGTTGTAGTAGTGATAGTAGTTGTAGCTGTAGCTGTAGCTGTAGCAGTAGTAGTAGTAGTAGTAGTAGTTGTAGTTGTAGTTGTAGTAGTGATAGTAGTTGTAGCTGTAGCTGTAGCTGTAGCAGTAGTAGTAGTAGTAGTAGTAGTAGTAGTAGTTGTAGTGTAGTTGTAGTGTAGTTGTAGTACTAGTTGTAGTTGTAGTAGTAGTAGTAGTTGTAGTTGTAGTGTAGTTGTAGTGTAGTTGTAGTAGTAGTTGTAGTTGTAGTGTAGTTGTAGTTGTAGTAGTAGTTGTAGTTGTAGTGTAGTTGTAGTAGTAGTGTAGTTGTAGTGTAGTTGTAGTAGTAGTAGTAGTTGTAGTTGTAGTAGTAGTAGTAGTTGTAGTTGTAGTTGTAGTTGTAGTGTAGTTGTAGTAGTAGTAGTAGTAGTAGTAGTTGTAGTTGTAGTTGTAGTGTAGTTGTAGTGTAGTTGTAGTGTAGTTGTAGTGTAGTTGTAGTGTAGTTGTAGTGTAGTTGTAGTTGTAGCTGTAGCTGTAGCAGTAGTAGTAGTAGTTGTAGTGTAGTTGTAGTTGTAGTTGTAGTTGTAGTAGTAGTTGTAGCTGTAGTTGTAGCTGTAGTTGTAGCTGTATCTGTAGCTGTAGTGTAGTTGTAGTGTAGTTGTAGTGTAGTTGTAGTGTAGTTGTAGCTACAGTGTAGTTTAGTTGTAGTTGTAGTGTAGTTGTAGTGTAGTTGTAGTGTAGTTGTAGTGTAGTTGTAGTTGCAGTGTAGTTTAGTTGTAGTTGTAGTGTAGTTGTAGTTGTAGTTGTAGTGTAGTTGTAGTTGTAGTGTAGTTGTAGTGTAGTTGTGGTGTAGTTGTGGTGTAGTGTATTTGTAGTGTAGTTGTAGTGTATTTGTAGTTGTAGTGTAGTTGTTGTGTAGTTGTAGTATAGTTGTAGTGTAGTTGTGGTGTAGTTGTAGTGTAGTAGTAGCTGTAGTGTAGTTTAGTTGTAGTTGTAGTGTAGTTGTAGTGTAGTTGTAGCTGTAGTGTAGTTTAGTTGTAGTTGTAGTGTAGTTGTAGTGTAGTTGTAGCTGTAGTGTAGTTTAGTTGTAGTTGTAGTGTAGCTGTATCTGTAGCTGCAGTGTAGTTGTAGCTGTAGCAGTAGTTGTAGTTGTAGTTGTAGTGTAGTTGTAGCTGTAGTGTAGTTTAGTTGTAGTTGTAGTGTAGTTGTAGTGTAGTTTTAGCTGTAGTGTAGTTGTAGTGTAGCTGTATCTGTAGCTGTAGTGTAGTTGTAGCTGTAGCAGTAGTAGTAGTTGTAGTTGTAGTTGTAGTGTAGTTGTAGTGTAGTAGTAGTTGTAGTGTAGTTGTAGTGTAGTTGTAGTTGTAGTTGTAGTGTAGTTTAGTTGTAGTTGTAGTGTAGTTGTAGTGTAGTTTTAGCTGTAGTGTAGTTGTAGTGTAGTTGTAGTGTAGTTGTAGTGTAGTTGTAGTGTAGTTGTAGTTGTAGTTGTAGCTGTAGTGTAGTTTAGTTGTAGTTGTAGTGTAGTAGTAGTTGTAGTGTAGTTGTAGTGTAGTTGTAGTTGTGGTGTAGCTGTATCTGTAGCTGTAGTGTAGTTGTAGTGTAGTTGTAGTGTAGTTGTAGTGTAGTTGTGGTGTAGTTGTAGTGTAGTTGTAGCTGTAGTGTAGTTGTAGTGTAGTTGTAGTGTAGTTGTGGTGTAGTGTAGTAGTAGTTGTAGTGTAGTAGTAGTTGTAGTTGTAGTTGTAGTGTAGTAGTAGTGTAGTTGTAGTGTAGTTGTAGTTGTAGTGTAGCTGTAGTTGTAGTTGTAGTTGTAGTGTAGTTGTAGTGTAGTTGTAGCTGTAGTGTAGTTTAGTTGTAGTTGTAGTGAAGTAGTAGTTGTAGTGTAGTTGTAGTGTAGTTGTAGCTGTAGTGTAGTTGTAGTTGTAGTGTAGCTGTAGTTGTAGCTGTAGTTGTAGTTGTAGCTGTAGTGTAGTTGTAGTGTAGTTGTAGTGTAGTTGTAGTGTAGTAGTAGTTGTAGTGTAGTAGTAGTTGTAGTGTAGTTGTAGTGTAGTTGTAGTGTAGTTGTAGTTGTAGTGTAGCTGTAGTTGTAGTTGTAGTTGTAGTTGTAGTGTAGTTGTAGTGTAGTTGTAGTTGTAGTTGTAGCTGTAGTGTAGTTTAGTTGTAGTTGTAGTGTAGTAGTAGTTGTAGTGTAGTGTAGCTGTATCTGTAGCTGTAGTGTAGTTGTAGTGTAGTTGTAGTGTAGTTGTGGTGTAGGTGTAGTGTAGTTGTAGTTGTAGTGTAGCTGTAGTTGTAGTTGTAGTTGTAGTGTAGTTGTAGTGTAGTTGTAGTTGTAGTGTAGTTGTAGTGTAGTTGTAGTGTAGTGTAGTTGTAGTTGTAGTGTAGCTGTAGTTGTACTTGTAGTTGTAGCTGTAGTGTAGTTGTAGATGTAGTATTGTGTAGTTGTAGTGTAGTTGTAGCTGTAGTGTAGTTTAGTTGTAGTTGTAGTGTAGTTGTAGCTGTAGTGTAGTTTAGTTGTAGTTGTAGTGTAGCTGTATCTGTAGCTGTACTGTAGTTGTAGTGTAGTTGTAGTGTAGTTGTAGCTGTAGTGTAGTTTAGTTGTAGTTGTAGTGTAGCTGTATCTGTAGCTGTAGTGTAGTTGTAGTGTAGTTGTAGTTGTAGTGTAGTTTAGTTGTAGTTGTAGTGTCGCTGTATCTGTAGCTGTAGTGTAGTTGTAGTGTAGTTGTAGTGTAGTTGTAGTGTAGCTGTATCTGTAGCTGTAGTTGTATTTGTAGTGTAGTTATAGCTGTAGTGTAGTTTAGTTGTAGTTGTAGTGTAGTTGTAGTGTAGTTGTAGCTGTAGTGTAGTTTATTTGTAGTGTAGTTGTAGTGTAGTTGTAGCTGTAGTGTAGTTTAGTTGTAGTTGTAGTGTAGTTGTAGCTGTAGTGTAGCTGTAGTTGTAGTGTAGTTGTAGTGAAGTAGTAGTTGTAGTTGTAGCTGTAGTGTAGTTGTAGCTGTAGTGTAGTAGTAGTTGTAGTGTAGTTGTAGTGTAGTAATAGTTGTAGTGTAGTAGTAGCTGTAGTAGTAGTAGTAGTTGTAGTGTAGTTGTAGTTGTATTTGTAGTTGTAGTTGTAGTTGCATCTGTAGTTGTAGTGTAGCTGTAGTGTAGTTGTAGTGTAGTGTAGATGTAGTTGTAGTGTAGCTGTATCTGTAGCTGTAGTGTAGAGAGACTACTTATCTAACCTGCTGTAGGATACTAGATGTAACAGGCAGAGAGAGACTACTTATCTAACCTGCTGTAGGATACTAGATGTAACATGCAGAGAGAGACTACTTATCTAACCTGCTGTAGGATATTAGATGTAACAGGCAGAGAGAGACTACTTATCTAACCTGCTGTAGGATACTAGATGTAACAGGCAGAGAGAGACTACTTATCTAACCTGCTGTAGGATACTAGATGTAACATGCAGAGAGAGACTACTTATCTAACCTGCTGTAGGATACTAGATGTAACAGGCAGAGAGAGACTACTTATCTAACCTGCTGTAGGATACTAGATGTAACAGGCAGAGAGAGACTACTTATCTAACCTGCTGTAGGATACTAGATGTAACAGGCAGAGAGAGACTACTTATCTAACCTGCTGTAGGATACTAGATGTAACAGGCAGAGAGAGACTACTTATCTAACCTGCTGTAGGATACTAGATGTAACAGGCAGAGAGAGACTACTTATCTAACCTGCTGTAGGATATTAGATGTAACAGGCAGAGAGAGACTACTTATCTAACCTGCTGTAAGACACTAGATGTAACAGGCAGAGAGAGACTACTTATCTAACCTGCTGCAGGATACTAGATGTAACAGGCAGAGAGAGACTACTTATCTTACCTGCTGTAGGATACTAGATGTAACAGGCAGAGAGAGACTACTTATCTAACCTGCTGTAGGATACTAGATGTAACAGGCAGAGAGAGACTACTTATCTAACCTGCTGCAGGATACTAGATGTAACAGGCAGAGAGAGACTACTTATCTTACCTGCTGTAGGATACTAGATGTAACAGGCAGAGAGAGACTACTTATCTAACCTGCTGTAGGATACTAGATGTAACAGGCAGAGAGAGACTACTTATCTAACCTGCTGTAAGATACTAGATGTAACAGGCAGAGAGAGACTACTTATCTAACCTGCTGTAGCATACCCTCCATCCCTGCCACCCTTCCTCCTTCCCACCACCCGCCGACTCTACTGTCCTGCTAACGTCACAAATCATATGTGGATTGGCGCCTTCGATAAATTCTCTTCAGGACACCTGCTGATTTTCTAAATTAGATGATTATAAAGAAAATGGGTGAGCTGCAGTTGGATTGGAAATGGCATTATTATTAATGGTAGCTATTAAATAACACAGCACATAATCCTTTCACTTATTTATGGTATCATCAAGACTGTAGGCTCCAACATCGATCCGTTTAGCTATGCTACAGTGGGTCCATGATATTATGTTACAGTTGGTCCATGATATTATGTTACAGTTGAGTTGGTCCATGATAATATGTTACAGTTGGCCCATGATAATATGTTACAGTTGGTCCATGATATTATGTTACAGTTGGCCCATGATAATATGTTACAGTGGGTCCATGATATTATGTTACAGTTGGTCCATGATAATATGTTACAGTTGGTCCATGATATTATGTTACAGTTGGACCATGATAATATGCTACAGTTGGACCATGATATTATGTTACAGTTGGTCCATGATATTATGTTACAGTTGGACCATGATATTATGTTACAGTTGTTCCATGATATTATGTTACAGTTTAGTTGGACCATGATAATATGTTACAGTTGGTCCATGATAATATGTTACAGTTGGTCCATGATAATATGTTACAGTTGGTCCATGATAATATGTTACAGTTGGTCCATGATAATATGTTACAGTTGGTCCATGATAATATGTTACAGTTGGTCCATGATAATATGTTACAGTTGAGTTGGACCATGATAATATGTTACAGTTGGTTCATGATAATATGTTACAGTTGGTCCATGATATTATGTTACAGTTGGTCCATGATAATATGTTACAGTTGGTCCATGATATTATGTTACAGTTGAGTTGGCCCATGATATTATTCTACAGTTGGTCCATGATATTATGTTACAGTTGGTCCATGATAATATGTTACAGTTGGTCCATGATAATATGTTACAGTTGGACCATGATAATATGTTACAGTTGGTTCATGATAATATGTTACAGTTGGTCCATGATATTATGTTACAGTTGGTCCATGATAATATGTTACAGTTGGTCCATGATATTATGTTACAGTTGAGTTGGCCCATGATATTATTCTACAGTTGGTCCATGATATTATGTTACAGTTGGTCCATGATAATATGTTACAGTTGGTCCATGATAATATGTTACAGTTGGTCCATGATAATATGTTACAGTTGGACCATGATAATATGTTACAGTTGGACCATGATAAGATGTTACAGTTGGTCCATGATAATATGTTACAGTTGGCCCATGATATTATTCTACAGTTGGTCCATGATAATATGTTACAGTTGGTCCATGATATTATGTTACAGTTGGTCCATGATAATATGTTACAGTTGGTCCATGATAATATGTTACAGTTGGTCCATGATATTATGTTACAGTTGAGTTGGCCCATGATATTATTCTACAGTTGGTCCATGATATTATGTTACAGTTGGTCCATGATAATATGTTACAGTTGGTCCATGATAATATGTTACAGTTGGACCATGATAATATGTTACAGTTGGACCATGATAATATGTTTGTAATGAAGCTTCAGGAGAGTGAGGATCCATTTGCAGTTTTATTATAATTTTGGTCGTACAATCAGGGTCAATCACCAGCAAACACCACAGTAGAGATAAGGCAACTCGTAATCCAGAAACAGGCATAAGGTCAGGGCAGGCAGCAAACTTACATAAATCAGTCCAGTATAGAATATAGTCCAGGGCAGGCAGCAAAGAATCAAGACGAGGATAGACAGTCCAAAGGTAATCCACGGGAAGACAAAACACGGGAAGAAACGCTCAGAGATGATCACCAGGGTAAATACAAAACTTCGCAACGAGAGAGAGTCTGAGAGCACCTAAAATAGTCCACTGATGAAAGTCAGGTGCAAAGGTAATCAGTGCCAGGTATGTGGGAAATGTAGTTCAAGTGGTTTAATATTCAGGAGAGGGTTCCCTCTGGTGGTGAGTAGGAGGAACCGCGGGAGTCTCGTTTGTGACAGAGCCCCCCCCCTGCGAGCGGCTCCTGACGCGAAGAGGCGAACGACGCCGGGGTCTTCCTCGAGGTCGAGGGGCCGGTTTTTCCGGGTGCGTCCTATGGAACTCAGTCATGAGTGTGGGGTCGAGTATGTCCTCTGCATTAACCCAGGATCGCTCTTCCGGTCCGCACCCCTCCCAATCCACCAGATATTGGAGGAGCCTGCCCCGGCGTCTGGAATCGAGTAGATCTCGAACCTGATATGCCTCCTCGCCGTCCACCAAGATGGGTGAGGGGCCCTGGTCACTGGTCTGCTCCTCCTCCTCCTCCTCCGCTCTCGGACCACCAGCAGGTTTGAGAAGTGATACATGAAAAGTGGGAGAGATACGATAATTAGAGGGTAATGCTAAACGAAAGGAAACTGGTGTAATCTGTTTAACAATTTGGAAGGGACCTGCGTACCTGGGACTGAGTTTCTTGCACGGAAGTCTGAGGCGTAGGTCTCGAGTGGATAGCCAGACCCATTGACCTGGTGTATATTCAGGGTTGGGGCGACGGTGACGATTGGCCTGCGATTTTTGTCTCCTGACAGCATGTAGCAAGTGGGTGTGAGCCTGATTCCAGATGTCTTCGCTTCTCTGGAGCCAGTCGTTGACAGAGGGTACCTCGGTAGGTTCCCCTGACCATGGAAATAGAGGGGGTTGGAAGCCCATTACACATTGGAATGGAGTTAGTCCGGTGGAGGGTTTCTGGAGTGAGTTCTGAGCATACTCAGCCCACATGAGGAATCGGCTCCAGTCTGCTTGGTTCTGATGACAATAGGATCTGAGGAATCGGGTGATCTCCTGATTGAGACGTTCTGTTTGACCATTCGATTGTGGGTGATATCCTGAAGTGAGGCTAATGTTGATGTTGAGTTGTTGGAAGAATGCTGACCATACTCTGGATGTGAATTGGGGCCCTCGGTCCGACACGATGTCCTCAGGAAGGCCATAGAAGCGAAACACAAAATTGCACATGAGTTCGGCAGTTTCGAATGCTGTAGGCAGCTTGGGAAGTGGAATTAAACGGCAGGTCTTGGAGAAGCGATCTATGACAGTGAGTATTGTGGTATTCCCATTGGACTTGGGGAGATCGGTAATAAAGTCTATGGCAATATGGGACCATGGTCGGTGGGGAACTGGCAGTGGTTGTAGTAGACCAGCTGGTAATTGTCTTAGATGTTTGCTTGTGTTACAGATGATGCATTCGTTAATGAATTTTATTGTGTCTGCCCGCAAGGTTGGCCACCAAAAGCTGTTCTGAAGCAGGTGAACAGTGGCAGCAATTCCAGAGTGGCCGGAGCTGAGTAAGGAGTGAACTTGCTGTAGTACTTTCTGACAGAGATCCTGCGGTACAAAAGTTTTGTCAGGGGGGCATTCGGGAGGAGGGTTCTTTTGTGAATTGGCTTGAGTGAGCTCTGTCATGATGTCCCACTGAATTGGGGCCACGATTAATGACTCTGGAAGGAGGGTTTCCTTGGCTTTAATGGGAGTTAAACAGTCGTGTTGTCGTGATAAGGCGTCTGCTTTGGTGTTCTTTGAACCGGGACGATAGGTAACGATGAAGTCAAATCGTGTAAAGAAGAGAGCCCACCTCGCTTGTCTGGGATTCAGTCTTTTGGCAGATCACAAGTATTCCAAATTCTTGTGGTCAGTTAGAATCACAAACTGATGTTTAGACCCCTCCAGCCAATGACGCCACTCCTCCATAGCTGCTTTCATGGCCAACAATTCCCGGTTTCCGACGTCATAGTTCTGTTCGGCTGGATTAAGTTTGCGGGAATAATAGGCGCAAGGATAGAGTTTGGGTGGGACTCCGTGTCGCTGTGAGAGGATGGCTCCAATGCCCGTATTTGAAGTGTCCACCTCAACTATAAACGGGAGTTCTGGATCAGGGTGATGGAGTATGGGAGCAGATGTGAAACGTGACTTGAGTTCTGCGAAAGCTTCCTGTGCTGTAGTTGACCAGGTGAGGTGTGATGAACTTCTCTTAGTCATAGAGGTTAAGGGGGAGACTACCGAGCTGAAATTTCTGATGAAGCGTCGGTAGAAATTAGCAAATCCCAAGAAGCGTTGTAAGTCCTTTAAGGTTACTGGTAGTGGCCAGTCTAGAACGGCTTTGACCTTCTTCTCGTCCATGGCGACTCCCTCCTGACTGATGATGTAGCCCAAAAATGACGTGGTAGTCTGGTGAAATTCGCACTTCTCTGCTTTGGCATATAACTGGTGATCAATGAGTCGTTGTAATACTTTTCTTACGTGTTGCACGTGTTCCTCATAGGTGTTGGAGTATATGAGAATGTCATCGATGTAAACGATTACCCAACGATCAATCATGTCCCGAAGGACGTCATTGATGAACGATTGAAATACGGATGGACTGTTGCACAGCCCGAAAGGCATAACCAAATATTCGTAGTGCCCAGTGCTGGTAGAAAAGGCTGTCTTCCATTCATCACCGTCCCGGATCCGAATGAGATTGTAGGCGCTGCGGAGGTCTAGTTTGGAAAAATACTTGGCATTGCGGAGTTGTTCTAGAGCAGCTGGTACCAGAGGCAAGGGGTATCGAAACTTGACGGTGATGTCGTTGAGACCCCGGTAGTCGATACAAGGACGTAGACTCCCATCTTTCTTTTTAACAAAGAAGAAGCCCTGCTCTGATGAACCCCATCGAAAGTTCTTCATCGGTGTAATTCTTCATGGCTTCTGATTCGGGTTGAGATAGGGGAAAAATTCGACCCTTAGGTGGTGTTGTACCTGGTAATAGTTCGATGGAACAATCGCTTGAGCGGTGAGAAGGAAGTTCCATAGCCTTGGTCTTGCTAAAGGCTTCGACGAGGTCGGAGTATTCAATGGGAAGACAGGGGAAAAGAGCAGGTTCGTCCTTTAGCGATACAGTCTGAATGGAGAGTGAAGGGCTGCCAGTTAAACAGTTGGAGTGACATGATGGGTCCCATTTGATGATCTGACCGTCCTTCCATGAAATGAGGGGATTATGTTGGCGTAGCCAGGGGAGTCCAAGAATAACCGGGTTATGAGGTGATGTGATGATGTAGAAACGAATTATCTCAGTGTGAAGGGTTCCGGTCTGTAGTTGAAGGTCCACGGTGGTGTGCAGAACCCTCCCATCACAGAGAGGTCGCCCATCTAGCGCCTCCACTGCCAATTGAGAGTTACAGGAGATTAGTGGGAGTTGTTGTTGTTGAGCAAACTCATGAGACATAAAGTTCCCGGCTGCTCCTGAGTCTATTAGAGCTGATGTGCATATATGATTGCCCTCTAGAGATAAAACTATAGGCACTTTGATACAAGAACTGGAGTGATGTGCTTGAACACAAGGGTTTACCGTAGGGGAATTACGAAGAGGTGGTCTTGTGGGACAAGAAGCCCTCAGGTGGCCCGGTTGACCGCAATAGAGACAGAGACGTTGACGTATGCGGCGTTCTCGTTCTTCCGGAGTCAGATGAGTATATCCGAGCTGCATGGGTTCAGTTTGAGAAGGAGTGACTGGATATTGTATGTTGGTTGGTACCGTTCTGAGTGGACGACGTGAACGAATCAGATTGTCAATCTGAATGGTTAGTTTGATGAATTGATTCAGTGACCTCCCTTCATCTCGGCAGGCCAGTTCGGATTGTAACTCCAAGTTGAGTCCCTTGCGAAAGAGCAGTTTAAGTGTGCTCTCCACCCAATCGGTTTGTGTTGCTAGGGTACGAAATGTCAAAGCATATTCTGCTGCGGTACTCCTGCCCTGACTCAGCGCGAGTAATTGATCATCAGCTCTCATACCTCCCTCCGGGTGTTCAAATATTTCCCGGAAGCGTTGAAGAAAGACGCCAAACGATGGGAAAGCAGTACCATCCTCTCTCCAAACCGCCGTTATCCACTCTAACGCCTTGCCAGTGAGTAATGAGCATACCAAAGAAATCTTGCTGGCCTCGGTGGTGTACATAGCTTGTTGTTGATCAACAAATAATGAACATTGAAGTAGAAATCCCTTACTTTTAGTTGGGTTACCGTCGAACTTATCAGGAAGAGCCAGACGTGGGTTAACTGTGAATGAAGGTGGTGGAGGAGGGTTCACACTCACGTTCGGTTGAGAAGGTGCTGGGTTGGTAAGGGACATTTGTAAACTCTGTAGCGTCCTGACGAGCTCCTCCGTTACGGTAGTTAAATGGGTTATCTGATGTTGATGAATGGCGAGTTGGTTAGCTTGAGTGGAAATCTCAGTGGACATTTGAACCAGAGCTGCTGGATCGTGTGATGGCGAAGTTTTCTGTAATGAAGCTTCAGGAGAGTGAGGATCCATTTGCAGTTTTATTATAATCTTGGTCGTACAATCAGTTTCAATCACCAGCAAACACCACAGTAGAGATAAGGCAACTCGTAATCCAGAAAAAGGCATAAGGTCAGGGCAGGCAGCAAACTTACATAAATCAGTCCAGTATAGAATATAGTCCAGGGCAGGCAGCAAAGAATCAAGACGAGGATAGACAGTCCAAAGGTAATCCACGGGAAGACAAAACACGGGAAGAAACGCTCAGAGATGATCACCAGGGTAAATACAAAACTTCGCAACGAGAGAGAGTCTGAGAGCACCTAAAATAGTCCACTGATGAAAGTCAGGTGCAAAGGTAATCAGTGCCAGGTATGTGGGAAATGTAGTTCAAGTGGTTTAATATTCAGGAGAGGGTTCCCTCTGGTGGTGAGTAGGAGGAACCGCGGGAGTCTCGTTTGTGACAATGTTACAGTTGGTCCATGATAATATGTTACAGTTGGTCCATGATAATATGTTACAGTTGGTCCATGATATTATGTTACAGTTGGTCCATGATAATATGTTACAGTTGGTCCATGATAATATGTTACAGTTGGTCCATGATATTATGTTACAGTTGGTCCATGATAATATGTTACAGTTGGTCCATGATAATATGTTACAGTTGGACCATGATAATATGTTACAGTTGGACCATGATAATATGTTACAGTTGGACCATGATAATATGTTACAGTTGGTCCATGATAATATGTTACAGTTGGTCCATGATATTATGTTACAGTTGGTCCATGATATTATGTTACAGTTGGTCCATGATAATATGTTACAGTTGGTCCATGATATTATGTTACAGTTGAGTTGGCCCATGAAAATATATTACAGTTGGGCCATGATTATAATGGAGGACAATAAACTTTTTTGTTGTCTCGACTGTTTACCTTGTTTTCATAATAATACAGATGCAGAATCTTAATTTGAGCGTCATATTTACATAAATTCACTGGACACCCGCAATAATAAACGGTTATATTAACAGTATTGCACTTTTCATGTATCCTAATATTGACCAGCTAATAACTTAACCACAGATCAGTCAACATTATGGACAAAAAATTAAAATCCTTTTGCTGCAGGATTATTTTCCTACACTAATAGTGGTCAAATTAAGATCTGATATCTGTAAGAGGCCTAAAGAGTAGCTACCTTGTTGAAATGATAATGTGGTGCCATGCATGTGGCTGGACTTGAGCTGTGTTGCCACTTTGTGCCTTTGTGTCTTGTAATCGTCAATCATATAGCTTCCATTTGCCACGGGGTGTGGAGGGTTACGCTGCGAGTTATCACTTGTTCAGAACATGCCCCGAGGGCATAGTGCTACAATGTTAACACAGCTTTCACTAGAAAGTTGTGAAGCATTTGTTACTTATTAATTGACTCATCAAGACTAAAAGGTTTGTGCCAGGAGTCAAGCACCGAGCACAAGACAGATTCCCCCAGTGTCTTGTGAAGAGAGAGAGAGAGAGAGAGAGAGAGAGAGAGTGTGTGTGTGTGTGTGTGTGTGTGTGTGTGTGTGTGTGTGTGTGTGTGTGTGTGTGTGTGTGTGTGTGTGTGTGTGGAGGACTGACACTGAAGGGAAAGCCATTTCTACCAGTGAGGATGAGAGAGTAAACTCTTCTAGTCCACAGAGAGAGTTCTGTGAGGATGAGAGAGTAAACTCTTCTAGTCCACAGAGAGAGTTCTGTGAGGATGAGAGAGTAAACTCTTCTAGTCCACAGAGAGAGTTCTGTAAGGATGAGAGAGTAAACTCTCCTAGTCCACAGAGAGAGTTCTGTGAGGATGAGAGAGTAAACTCTCCTAGTCCACAGAGAGAGAGTTCTGTGAGGATGAGAGAGTAAACTCTCCCAGTCCACAGAGAGAGTTCTGTGAGGATGAGAGAGTAAACTCTCCTAGTCAACAGAGAGAGTTCTGTGAGGATGAGAGAGTAAACTCTCCTAGTCAACAGAGAGAGTTCTGTGAGGATGAGAGAGTAAACTCTTCTAGTCCACAGAGAGAGTTCTGTGAGGATGAGAGAGTAAACTCTCCTAGTCCACAGAGAGAGTTCTGTGAGGATGAGAGAGTAAACTCTTCTAGTCCACAGAGAGAGTTCTGTGAGGATGAGAGAGTAAACTCTCCTAGTCCACAGAGAGAGTTCTGTGAGGATGAGAGAGTAAACTCTTCTAGTCAACAGAGAGAGTTCTGTGAGGATGAGAGAGTAAACTCTTCTAGTCCACAGAGAGAGTTCTGTGAGGATGAGAGAGTAAACTCTCCTAGTCCACAGAGAGAGTTCTGTGAGGATGAGAGAGTAAACTCTTCTAGTCAACAGAGAGAGTTCTGTGAGGATGAGAGAGTAAACTCTTCTAGTCCACAGAGAGAGTTCTGTGAGGATGAGAGAGTAAACTCTTCTAGTCAACAGAGAGAGTTCTGTGAGGATGAGAGAGTAAACTCTCCTAGTCAACAGAGAGAGTTCTGTGGGAAAAGTTATTCCATTTAATTTACTTTCCCATGTTTTTCTTTCTCTCTCAGATCTGCTGAAAACCTGTGATACTTTATTGGGTAGACCTTGTGGACAAACTTGTACCTGAATGATCAAATGGAGCTATCACCTCCGTTTCCCCATGATGGAGGAAACTAAAGCTTTAATTCAGTTTGAAGCAGACATGATTCTTCATGTTTCATTTGTCTCTCAGTAGTAGCCTTCACATCCTGGAGCGTTTGGTACCCTGACCGGCGCTGTAAAGCATGTGTGAAACGCAAACCAACCCTGTCTGAAATGAATCCTGGACCTGCGTAAGTAGTGGGTTCAAGATCCAGAACCAGAGTACCAAGTATTGATGCACGGCTGAATCCTGACCTACGTTAGTAGTGGGTCCAAGATCCAGGACCAGAGA
>JAKYLM010000265.1:20000-58694 GCA_023634145.1 Thymallus thymallus
GGTCATGTATAAATACCCCTGGTGTTAACTGTTTAACTATACACTATGGTCATGTATAAATACCCCTGGTGTTAACTGTTTAACTATACACTATGGTCATGTATAAATACCCCTGGTGTTAACTGTTTAACTATACACTATGGTCATGTATAAATACCCCTGGTGTTAACTGTTTAACTATACACTATGGTCACGTATAAATACCCCTGGTGTTAACTGTTTAACTATACACTATGGTCACGTATAAATACCCCTGGTGTTAACTGTTTAACTATACACTATGGTCATGTATAAATACCCCTGGTGTTAACTGTTTAACTATACACTATGGTCATGTATAAATACCCCTGGTGTTAACTGTTTAACTATACACTATGGTCATGTATAAATACCCCTGGTGTTAACTGTTTAACTATACACTATGGTCATGTATAAATACCCCTGGTGTTAACTGTTTAACTATACACTATGGTCACGTATAAATACCCCTGGTGTTAACTGTTTAACTATACACTATGGAGTACAGGATGAGATCTTTAAATGAACCCAGCACTGTGCCAGTCCATTAGTAGCATGTGCTAATGAAGCTTGCTTTATTGATCCGGCAGCACAGGTGTTTGTTAGTTGGTCAGGGAGGATGGGAAGGAAAGGAGGCTAGCTCCATGTGATAGGTTTGTTGGAGGCTTGGTTTTTTAATTAGCTGTTGGATTTGTCTCTTTCACATGGTGTTTGTTAGTCAGTTAGGGAGGCTAGCTCCATGTGATGGATGCGATGTGTGTGTGTGTATGTGTGTACTCACAGAGTGTGAGTGTATGTACGTCTCTAAAAACCCTCTGGTAGGTGTTAGTGGGATGTGATGTGTGTGTGTGTGTGTGTGTGTGTGTGTGTGTGTGTGTGTGTGTGTGTGTGTGTGTGTGTGTGTGTGTGTAACCACAGAGTCTCATTGTGTTAGATAGAGGATGGTGTTGTCATTAACAAGACATCTCTCTGTGTTAGATAGAGGATGGTGTTGTCATTAACAAGACATCTCTCTGTGTTAGATAGAGGATGGTGTTGTCATTAACAAGACATCTCTCTGTGTTAGATAGAGCATGGTGTTGTCATTAACAAGACATCTCTCTGTGTTAGATAGAAGATGGTGTTGGCAGCTATACACTGAGCTCTGCTACAGTACTTTACACTCTAGTTCCCTCTGACACACACACACATAAACCCCCACCCCAGCAGAGAATGGCACATTCCAACACACACCCTTAGACCTGAGAGAAGTCGAGTGTGGCCTAATTAAAAGTCTGGTAGATTCAGGAACTGGAAGGGATGTTATTAACCACACCCACAGGGTAAGGTGAATGTGGTAATACACTCTTAGAAGAAAGGCTTCCAAAAGGGTTCTTCGCTGTTCCCATAGGAGAACCCTTTTGGGTTCCAAGTAGAACCCTCTGTGATAGAAATTCTACATGGAACTCGAAAGGGTTCTACCTGGAACTAAAAGGGCTCTACTGGGAACAAAATATGTTTTTTCAAAGTGTTCTCCTATGCTGAAGAATCCTTTAAGGTTCTAGATAGCACCTTTTTTTAAAGAGTGTACGACCTTTCCTCAATATTGCCTATGCTGAAGAAAAGGTCAAATAAATAGTTCTACAGAAGAGGTATACATATGATTTCTACAGAGGAGTCATAGAAAGGGGTGTGGAGGACTTTTACAAAGGAGTTCTACGGAGGAGATGTATAGAATAGTTTGGGCTCCTGAGTGGCACTGCGGTCTAAGACACTGCATCTCAGTGCTGGAGGCGTCACTACAGACAACCTGATTCGATCCTGGGCTGTATCACAACCGGCCGTCACCATAGGGTGGCGCACAATTGGCCCAGCGTTATCCGTATTAGGGGAGGGTTTGGCAAAGGGTTTATAAAGAGGAGTTATACAGAGGAGTTATACAGAGGAGTTTAATAGAGGAGTTATATAGAGGAGTTATATAGAGGAGTTATATAGAGGAGAGTAGATGAGTTATATAGAGGAGTTATATAGAGGAGAGTAGAGGAGTTATATAGAGGAGTTATATAGAGGACTTATATAGAGGAGTTATATAGAGGAGAGTAGAGGAGTTATATAGAGGAGTTATATAGAGGAGAGTAGATGAGTTATATACAGGAGTTATATAGAGGACTTATATAGAGGAGTTATATAGAGGAGTTATATAGAGGACTTATATAGAGGAGTTATATAGAGGAGTTATATAGAGGAGTTATATAGAGGAGTTATACAGAGGAGTTATACAGAGGAGTTTTATAGAGGAGTTATATAGAGGAGTTATATAGAGGAGTTATATAGAGGAGTTATATAGAGGAGAGTAGATTAGTTATATAGAGGAGTTATATAGAGCAGTTATATAGAGGAGTTATATAGAGGAGTTATATAGAGGAGAGTAGATTAGTTATATACAGGACTTATATAGAGGAGTTATATAGAGGAGTTATATAGAGGAGTTATATAGAGGAGTTATATAGAGGAGTTATATAGAGGACTTATATAGAGGAGTTATATAGAGGAGAGTAGAGGAGTTATATAGAGGAGTTATATAGAGGAGTTATTTTAGAGGAATTATATAGATGACTTATATAGAGGAGTTATATAGAGGAGAGTAGAGGAGTTATATAGAGGAGTTATATAGAGGAGTTATATAGAGGAGTTATATAGAGGAATTATATAGAGGACTTATATAGAGGAGTTATATAGAGGAGTTATATAGAGGAGTTATATAGAGGAGTTATATAGAGGAGAGTAGAGGAGTTATATAGAGGAGTTATATAGATGAGTTATATAGTGGAGTTATATAGAGGAGTTATATAGAGGAGTTATATAGAGGAGAGTAGAGGAGTTATATAGAGGAGTTATATAGAGGAGAGTAGATGAGTTATATAGAGGAGTTATATAGAGGAGTTATAAAGAGGAGTTATATAGAGGAGAGTAGATGAGTTATATAGAGGAGTTATATAGAGGAGTTATATGGAGGAGTTATATAGAGGAGTTATAAAGAGGAGTTATATAGAGGAGTTATATAGAGGAGTTATATAGAGGAGAGTAGATGAGTTATATATAGGAGACTCTGATCTCCTGTGGATCTAACATTACACCAGATCATTACAGATGGAGAAACTCTGACCTCCTGTGGACCTAACATTACACCAGATCATTACAGATGGAGACTCTGACCTCCTGTGGATCTAACATTACACCAGATCATTACAGATGGAGAAACTCTGACCTCCTGTGGACCTAACATTACACCAGATCATTACAGATGGAGACTCTGACCTCCTGTGGATCTAACATTACACCAGATCATTACAGATGGAGACACTCTGACCTCCCGTGGATCTAACATTACACCAGATCATTACCATCATTATCTCTACATTGTCTTTTTCACACAGTTACTACAGCATAGTGTAATTTAACTTAATTACTGACTAAAACAGTAAGTGACTTAATTCTTCCAACAATCAATGAAAAGCACCATGTAGAATATTTTACCAACAAAACAATCGAGGCTCATTAAGAAAACTGCCTTAAAAACAATCTTTCATGATTTGCTCATGACTTCTGTCATTTCAAGTCATTTCATACAAATAATCCAGCAATATGTGTGCATGACTGCAACAATATGCATTTTAACACTGTTTTAAACAGTGAATTATTACAATCTACACATGTGCATTGCAAAAAATAAAAAAAATGAATCAGTTCAAAGTTAATCAACACAATGTGCATTGGAGAGATATGGAGAAACACCAGGCATGTCAGTCTTCTCCAAGCTTAGTCACTCCAGTACGACAACCTCTGCCCATCCAGATTCAGAAGAACCTTCTGTATTGGAGAGATATGGAGAAACACCAGGCATGTCAGTCTTCTCCAAGCTTAGCCACTACAGGACGACAACCTCTGCCCATCCAGATTCAGAAGAACCTTCTGTATTGGAGAGATATGGAGAAACACCAGGCATGTCAGTCTTCTCCAAGCTTAGCCACTACAGGACGACAACCTCTGCCCATCCAGATTCAGAAGAACCTTCTGTATTGGAGAGATATGGAGAAATACCAGGCATGCCAGTCTTCTCCAAGCTTAGTCACTACAGGACGACAACCTCTGCCCATCTAGATTCAGGAGAACCTTCTGTATTGGAGAGATATGGAGAAACACCAGGCATGTCAATCTTCTCCAAGCTTAGTCACTCCAGGACGACAACCTCTGCCCATCCAGATTCAGAAGAACCTTCTGCATTTGAGCTCTGGTGGGTAGCTTAGGTTCAAACAGTATATCAGTCAAATTAACAGAGCACAAGCCATCGCAATGTTCCCCAAACCACTGAGGACCTCCACACCTTCAATCAGGACACCGATGTCCTCTGGGTCATCTCCAGGCTCCGCACCCTCCTTCTCTATGACATACACTCCCATCACAGTTTGCTCCATGGAAGTGTTGGACTCGAGGTCTGTGTTCTGTGAAGTAAAATATGACAATAAATACATTCTAGACAAAGTGTGGCAAGAGACTGGAGGCAAGACAAAGTTAAATATGCTGACTGCTGATCCTAAAATTGAAAATTGTAAAACAAACATTTACAATTTTATGAAGAAAAGTACAAATTAAGTCGTACAGTTGGAGATGTACAGAAGTAATACAGATGCATACATTACAACAATAGTAGAAAGTGAAGTGTAAGGTTGGACATCCCAGTGAGCACTGAAAGCATTCATTGGAGAACTAGGGAAGGAAGTAACACCTAGTATATGTAACTCACCATATATTCCTTCACTAGTTTCTCATTGTCTTTGTTCAGGTAGGTGCACAAGGACTTGAGGACGCATGCTCGTCTTGTATGGGAACCCATTCTGACAATATTCAGAATTTTAGACAGCAGTTTGAAAAAGAACTCTGCAGTCTTGATAGCAAACTGCAAGTTGGTCATTGTGTGGTAGACAATACTTAGGTCTCAGGAGTTTTGAGCATGGTTATTATGTGGTAGACAATACTTAGGTCTCAGGAGTTTTGAGCATGGTTATTGTGTGGTAGACAATACTTAGGTCTCAGGAGTTTCGAGCACGGTTATTGTGTGGTAGACAATACTTAGGTCTCAGGAGCCCAAAAGGCAAGTACTCAACATCTACACAAGATCTCAACCAAATCAGACACGAAATTAGGCAACCACACGGTGGTTTTTTATTCTGACCAAAAAGTTGAAGCTGATGTAATCAGTATAAACACATGATTAAGTGTTTTGATTAAGTGAAAACCTGCATACTCTTGGGACTTTGCCTACCATATGTATAGAGAATTATGCTCATGCAATTGCCATGATAGGGGCATAAAAAGTATTTCATAAGCATAGATCTACCCATTTTAATACGGACCTTGGAGATGGCCACCTTGAGATGTCTCATTTTTCTTCCAGCCGCCCCACCTTTGCATGGAAAGATCTCCATCATGCGTGGAGAGTACCGGTTCGATCTCAGCAAAGAATGTAGATAGCAGAGGTACCGTTGATATGCGCATGAACTCCTTATCGATCTGAAAAACATTAACAATGCACTTGTCACTCACCTTATCAGAACATCACAACAATATACAACACAGGTAGGATGAACAATGCTTTAGTAGCTGTTTGATCACTATATGATATCAATATCAGTGAGGGGAGACACAACTGGTCAACACTATCAATATCACATAAAACCTGAGCACATCTAAGACATGCTCCTCTTTCTCAGTGAACAGAGCTGGCCATCTGGTTTTCAAGTCTGCAACCAAGGGATGTCCTTGAACATCTTGCCTTCTGTATGAGAAAGTATTCTCCATTCTCACTATATGGTTATTGTTACTCTTGTTATTCTCTCCTTTTCCAGACTCTCAGTGGCTTCTCCTTTTGGACAGTAATTGACTTCTGCCCTAATGGGCTTTTTCACATTCAACGCTGTGTCACGACTTCGGCCGAAGTTGCTCCCTCCCCTGGGTCGGGCGGCCGAAGGCGGTCCACGTCACCGGAATACTAGCCACCACCGATCCATTACACAGTTTCCGTATGTCCCGTTCCATTCACACCTGGTTCCCATTCCACTAATTGTATGTTCGTTACTTATTCCCTCTGCTGTTGGACCACTATGGGGAGTTCACTCGCCGGTTTCGGGCGGTCTTCGACCATCCGCCTGAGGGTAGATCGGGGGGTGAACGCCTGTTCCATCTGCGGCAGGGGACGAGGAGTGCCCAGGATCTTTCCCTGGATTTCCGGAACTCGGCGGCGAGCGCAGGTTGGAATGACAGGGCCCTGATCGACCAATTCCGGTGTAGTCTCCGGGAGGACATTCGTCGGGAGCTGGCCTGCAGGGACACCACCCTCAACCTGGACCAGCTGGTGGACATGTCACAAAACTAGATCTCAGGAGCGCTTACAATCTGGTGCGTATCCGAAGGGGGGATGAGTGGAAGACAGCATTTAGTACCACCTCAGGGCACCATGAATACCTCGTCATGCCATACGGGTTGAAAAATGCTGCAGCAGTCTTCCAATCCTTTGCACACGAGATCTTCAGGGACCTACTCGGGCAGGGTGTAGTGGGGTATATCGATGACATACTGTTATACTCCGCTACACGCGCGGAGCATGTGTCCCTGGTACGCAGGGTGCTTGGTCGACTGTTGAAGCATGACCTGTATGTCAAGGCAGAGAAGTGTCTGTTCTTCCAACAATCTGTCTCCTTTTTGGGATATCGCATTTCCACGTCCGGGGTGGAGATGGAGGTAGACCGCATTTCAGCCGTGCGTAATTGGCCGACTCCAACCACGGTAAAGGAGGTACAGCGGTTTTTAGGGTTTGGCAACTACTACCGGAGGTTTATCCGGGGCTTCGGTCAGGTAGCAACTGGGGGGGGGGCGGGCAGTGCGGCTGCGCTGGTCAGCTGAGGCGGACAGGGCTTTTAATCACCTGAAGGTTCTGTTTACCTCGGCCCCCGTGTTGGCTCATCCAGATCCCTCTCGGTCATTCATAGTTGAGGTGGACGCGTCCGAGGCTGGGATAGGAGCTGTGCTGTCTCAGCGTTCGGGTACGCCACCAAATCTCCGCCCCTGTGCCTTTAAAAAAAAAAAACTTGGCAGAGCGAAACTATGATGTGGGGGACAGGGAGTTGTTGGCTGTCATGAGGGCTCTGAAAGTGTGGAGGCATTGGCTTGAGGGGGCTAAATACCCTTTTCTCATCTGCACCGACCACCTTAATCTGGAGTACATCCGGGCGGCGAGGAGGCAGAATCCTCGCCAGGCAAGGTGGGCCATGTTTTTCACCCGGTTTGACTTCACTCTATCTTACAGACCGGGTTCACAAAATGTGAAGGCAGACGCACTGTCCCGGGTGTATGACACAGAGGAGCGGCCCATCGATCCCACTCCCATCCTCCCTGCCTCCTGTCTAGTGGCACCGGTAAGATGGGAGTTGTACACGGACATCGAGAGGGCGATGCGCACAGAGCCCACCCCCACTCAGTGTCCCGCAGGGCTCAGGTACGTCCCGCCCATTGTCCGTGACCGCCTCATCGTGTGGGCCCATACTTCACTCTCCTCTGGTCATCCTGGCATCGCCCGGACGGTGCGCTGTTCGAATGTAAAGTACTGGTGGCCCACCTTAGCTGAGGACGTGAGGGCTTATGTTTCCTCCTGTTCGGTGTGCGCGCAGTATAAGGCGCCCAGACACCTGCACAGAGGTAAATTACAACCTCTACCCGTTCCACAACGACCGTGGTCACACCTGTCGGTGGACTTTGTGACGGACCTTCCGCCGTCAAAGGGGAAAACGACGATCCTGGTCGTTGTGGATCGGTTTTCTAAGTCATGTCGCCTCCTTCCTTTGCCCGGTCTCCTGACGGCTCTACAAACGGCAGAGGCCCTGTTCACCAACGTATTCCGGCACTACGGGGTGCCTGAGGACATAGTGTCTGACCGGGGTTCTCAATTCACATCTAGGGTGTGGAAGGCATTTATGGAACATCTGGGGGTCTCGGTCAGCCTCACCCCAGGTTTTCACCCCGAGAGCAAGGGGCAGGTGGAAAGAGTGAACCAGGATGTGGATTGCCAGGACCGGCCGGGGGAGTGGGCGGCGTTCATTCCCTGGGCCAAGATGGCCCAGAACTCGTAGTCGGCACGCTGCAGGAGCTGCGCGTAAAGGGGGGTACTGTCACTGTGAAGTTGCTCCCTCCCCTCGGTCAGGCGGCCGAAGGCGGTCGACGTCACCGGAATACTAGCCACCACCGATCCATTACACAGTTTCCGTATGTCCCGTTCCATTCACACCTGGTTCCCATTTCACTAATTGTATGTTCGTTACTTGTCCTATGCTCCCCCCTGGTTCTTGTCCTCTGCTCCCCCCTGGTTCTTTTCCTCTGCTCCCCCCTGGTTCTTGTCCTCTGCTCCCCCCTGGTTCTTGTCCTCTGCTCCCCCCTGGTTCTTGTCCGTGATTGTTCCGTGTTGGATGTTCGTGTCGATTGTTGTTATTCTCATTGAGATGTAATATAGTACCAGTATCCTGTCTCGCCTGCTTCCACCACTAATATAGTACCAGTATCCTGTCTCGCTTGCTTCCACCACTAATATAGTACCAGTATCCTGTCTCGCCTGCTTCCACCACTAATATAGTACCAGTATCCTGTCTCGCCTGCTTCCACCACTAATATAGTACCAGTATCCTGTCTCGCCTGCTTCCACCACTAATATAGTACCAGTATCCTGTCTCGCCTGCTTCCACCACTAATATAGTACCAGTATCCTGTCTCGCCTGCTTCCACCACTAATATAGTGCCAGTATCCTGTCTCGCCTGCTTCCACCACTAATATAGTACCAGTATCCTGTCTCGCCTGCTTCCACCACTAATATAGTACCAGTATCCTGTCTCGCCTGCTTCCACCACTAATATAGTACCAGTATCCTGTCTCGCCTGCTTCCACCACTAATATAGTGCCAGTATCCTGTCTCGCCTGCTTCCACCACTAATATAGTACCAGTATCCTGTCTCGCCTGCTTCCACCACTCCACCCTATTCGCATTCAGTCACACGCTGGCAGACATGTGTCTTGGGCCTTGTTCTATAGTGAATTTATCGTCCCCTCAGCACATCCCAGGCCTCTTAGTTTGGTCCAGAAGTTGGCCATTTTATACTTAAGGCTAATCTTCCACCTATAACAGCTAATGAAGGATCCCTGCTCCCTCAGACAAGGATGCGTTTTCACAAGGGCTTCTGTAACATCATCCAGATCATTGTTAGTTGTATGGGCTTTGAATTTAATTATTTCTTCTGCCAGTCGTTCCACAATGTCAGATTTCAGTTTCGGTGAGGAGCTCAAATGGGTTCCACTAGCACTGCACTCAGCATTGGCCTTTTCAAGTTGCAGTTCAGCCTCATAGCTGAAACGAGGAACTGTGAAGATACAAACCCAGTGCCTTGTAGATGCCGATGAACCTGAAGATGAAGCAGGCTCTGTATTATCTGTGTCAACCGGGGACATTGATATGGAATCTGTTGTGTCTTGGACTGCTAGAGCTTGACGTGTCATTGCATCATCTTCTGTATAACTTTGCAGACCACCTTTATAGTTCATTTGTCTTTTATTTCTGATATCACCGACAGGTTTATGAACTCATTTCTAAAATCAGCATCTTGATATTGAAGCCGAAAATCTTGTTGCAATCCAATACTCGTATTTATTGTCTGACACAATTCCTCTATGGAGTCCGGTATCCCTGCTGGCAGAATTAGCTTCCTGGCATCATCTTCACCAAGGATGATCCTCAGTTTTATGGGCTGGGTCACTGTGTAGAACTAAACAATAAAAAAACAAAAACACTAGTTGAATATTTCACACTGAGGCACTTATAATAATTTATAATTAGACAAGTATGTATATACTGTATGTGTGTGTGTGTGTGTGTGTGTGTGTGTGTGTGTGTGTGTGTGTGTGTGTGTGTGTGTGTATACATGGTCTAATGTACATCTGTTTTATACTTTGTTTTTATAGTATATAATTTACAGTAGATTCCATTTAGTGCTGATATTTAGTTTATATACTATATCATTTACAGTAGATTCCATTTAGTGCTGATATTTAGTTTATATATTATATAATATACAGTAGATTCCATTTAGTGCTGATATTTAGTTTATATATTATATAATATACAGTAGATTCCATTTAGTGCTGATAGGATCTTATGTGATATGTACTACTCTGCTTTTCAGGTATTCTGATTTAACCTTTATTTTCCACAAAATGATAAGTTTCCTGCCACTAACAAGTGGAAAGTGAACACGTCACTTTGGGCTCTTGGATTTTGTGATTGGACGAGGACAAATGGATTGGTGCATTTTCACTATTGTCTTACATTTGAGTTAATAACTGATTAGTAAAAAAATTATCAATACGTTACTTGATCATTAAAATAATAAGTTGCAGTCCGACTGCGAGGCATGATTTTAGGACTTACTGTGCCGTGTGATGTGGGGGAAAACTACTTAAACATTACTCCTGTTCTCCCTGTAAGTTAGTGTGTCTCTTCAGAGTAACCAGGCGAAGGCCTCCCACTGAACAGGCAGCTAACGGTTAGTCATCATGTAACTCCCCGTGCTCAATCAGAGCCACCTCTCTCACATGTGACCTGTCATGTTCAAAAGCTCTAAAGTACTCTCTATAGCAAGCTGAGAACGTTTTCACAATAAAATGTATTTTGCCTTGAGCAAACTCGGGCAGACCAAATCATTTCCCATGACAACGATCATTCCTTTGTTGTAGTTCATACCATTGTATGACACACGGTTTGAAATGTGGACATCAGTCTCATCTCGCAATATTTGCTTAATAGCAATTGCAATGTAATTTTGCAAAACATCAATAGGTACTGATGAGACACTAGTTACCACCAAAGGTGTGCTGGTCAGAAGAGGGCAAGTCAGAGGCAATCATGAGCTGATGTTTTCTGGCAAGTGTGAGAGGTATGTTTTAAAACAGTTGGTATGGTGAGTATCTGTTTAAAGAAAATATGTTTCTCCTCAAATCTCCTTGTCCATTTATGGCCCAAAGAGGTGAATCATAACAGGGTGGTGCTGCAAATAATGATGTTTAGGGAGAAGACGGTTGTTTGGTATCTCTGGCGATGTTCACTGAGTTTGTACTCAAGATATGAAATGGACTCATCAGAGTGGACAGGGGCTACGACAAGCTCCACTACGTCCTCGAGATCCAAAACAACATGACAGGTAGCTTCATCCTCTGGAACAAGTGGATCAATAATCAGAGACCACAAATCAAGCAGAGACAAGCAATTTTCATGTGCATTTCCACCAGTGTTATTTTTTACTGAGAAAGTCAGTGGTATTGCGTGAGGCCGATTGGTTTTATCTCCCCATTTGTGTTCAAACTTTTGGATCAAATAGTTTTTCTAAGGTGGAATACTTTTTAGAGATCAAGAGAAAAACAATGAGAAAGCTGCACAGGTATTATGCCCTCAAATAGATCATGTGCTACATCTGGAGGGCAGCCTGCTGTGACATGAAAACGGGTGAGATTCTTACTCAAAATACAATCCCTTTTAACTCCACAGCACACACTTGCTGTTTCCAGTGCACACTTCAAATGGGCTTCATGAAGTTCCCGCGTTCTAAGCTCAAAAACACCAGCAGTAAATGACTGAATTTCTGATTTCTTAGCTGTGCAGAATCTACAAATGTATTCACCAGAAAAACTTTCTACAAAACCTGCCGGCTATTATGCAATTCACAATGCCTTTGATCCACTCGTTCAACTGACTGATGAACAGACCATGTTGCTCCAAAATAACCAGATCTTTCACAAGTGGATCCAACACTTTTTCAAACCAAAATGTCCTAAAATCTTCCCCTTTACAAAGAACAGCCAAATAAATGGAGGAGAGACAGGACCCAATATACACCACAAAGATAATGCTTTTTGTGTGACAGGACCCAATATACACCACAAAGATAATGCTTTTTGTGTGACAGGACCCAATATACACCACAAAGATAATGCTTTTTGTGTGACAGGACCCAATATACACCACAAAGATAATGCTTTTTGTGTGACAGGACCCAATATACACCACAAAGATACTACTTTTTGTGTGACAGGACCCAATATACACCACAAAGATAATGCTTTTTGTGTGACAGGACCCAATATACACCACAAAGATAATGCTTTTTGTGTGACAGGACCCAATATACACCACAAAGATAATGCTTTTTGTGTGACAGGACCCAATATACACCACAAAGATACTACTTTTTGTGTGACAGGACCCAATATACACCACAAAGCTAATGCTTTTTGCGTGACAGGACCCAATATACACCACAAAGCTAATGCTTTTTGAGTGACAGGACCCAATATACACTACAAAGATAATACTTTTTGTGTGACAGGACCCAATATACACCACAAAGCTAATTCTTTTTGAGTGACAGGACCCAATATACACTACAAAGATAATACTTTTTGCGTGAGGTCCCAAGATGATTACAAACCTCAAAATCGTCAATATAATGTTTTATGGAAATTCTCAACTCCTCAGCTAGAAAGCTATTTGTTTTATAATGCTCACCATCTCGAAAAGACCTGTAAACCCACTGATCTGATTAACATGCAAAGCTATTTGTTCTTCAATCACTTTATCCAGCAATTTATTGTGACTCAGTATTTCCTGCAATAACTGTGATAAAGGAAGGTACTGAAATGACCTAATTTGGTCAACAGATAAAAAATACTCAATAGGCTCTACAACCCTAAAATGTAGCTTGTAGTATTGTTTTCTTTTATAAGAAGTGACAAGAGGGCCAAACTTCCCCAACGTGTTAGAAACACACACAGCCTGACCAATATGGAGGTTATGGCTTCGGAACATTTCTGTAACTGTACACTTCATGACAGCCGCACAAGCTGAACTTAACAAAAAACTCTTCCAATAACTCATCTACTCCTTTTGCTAGAATATGAAATATATGTTCCAATTTCAACAATATTATTGCTATTTTCCACTCGGTTAGTTCTGGCAGATTTTCAACAGCACCGTCATCACTAACTTCACCATGATACATCAGCAGAACAGCCAGCCCTCACATTATCAGAGGTATCTGACACTTGCACCGGGTCCACAAATGCAACTACACTGGCTTTTACATTTTTCAGTGTGTGTGGATGATGCTTCCTCTTTTTGTGTGTATAAAATGGACTGTAAATATTTGAAAGGGAATCCAAGCTCCAGGATTGTTTTGATCAAGTGGACCGGGATTATGTTCCGGGTAGCTTCCAATAATAATCTAAACGAATTCACAGACACTGACCGCATATATAAGGAATCTATAGGAGATGTATAGTATCCACTGTTTCTATTAAAACACACCCCAATCAGAAACCTTGGGTAGATGGTAGTTTATAAGGAAATGTATAGGAGATGTTGTATCCACTGTGTCTATTAAAACATACCCCAATCAGAAACCTTGGATAGATGGTAGTTTATAAGGAATCTATAGGAGATATAGTATCCACTGTGTCTATTAAAACATACCCCAATCAGAAACCTTGGATAGATGGTAGCATTTGTGCGAACCACCACCTTCAACCTCGGCAAAGTGACTGTGAATATGCAAGAATATAAACAGTGTAGTTATTCCCTCCACAAGGCGATCATACAAGCCAAACGTCAGTATAGAGATAAAGTGGAGTCTCATTTCAACGACTCAGACACCAGACGTATGTGGCAGGGATTACAGACACCAGACGTATGTGGCAGGGATTACAGACACCAGACGTATGTGGCAGGGATTACAGACACCAGACGTATGTGGCAGGGATTACAGACACCAGACGTATGTGGCAGGGATTACAGACACCAGACGTATGTGGCAGGGATTACAGACACCAGACGTATGTGGCAGGGATTACAGACACCAGACGTATGTGGCAGGGATTACAGACAATCACGGTTTATAAAAGGAAAACCAACCACGTTGCCGAGACCGACGCCTCCCTTCCGGACAGGCTAAACACATTCTTTACCCGCTTTGAGGATAACACAGTGCCACCGATGCGGCCGCTACCTAGGACTGTGGGCTCTCCTTCTCCGTGGTCGACATGACGAAAACATTTAAATGTGTTAACCCTCGCAAGGCTGCTGGCCCAGACTGTATCCCTAGCCACGTCCTCTACCTTACCTGCCACCCTAGACCCCCTTCAATTTGCTTACCGTCCCAATAGATCCACAGATGATGTGATCGCCATCACCCTGCAGTGGGGAGAACAAGTATTTGATACACTGCCGATTTTGCAGGTTTTCCTACTTACAAAGCATGTAGAGGTCTGTAATTTTTATCATAGGTACACTTCAACTGTGCGAGACGGAATCTAAAACAAAAATCCAGAAAATCACATTGTATGATTTTTCTCTCCACAATGGCCAAGACCAGAGAGCTGTGTAAGGACATCAGGGATAAAATTGTAGACCTGAACAAGGCTGGGATGGGCTACAGGACAATAGGCAAGCAGCTTGGTGAGAAGGCAACAACTGTTGTCGCAATTATTAGAAAATGGAAGAAGTTCAAGATGACGGTCAATCTCCCTCGGTCTGGGGCACCATGCAAGATCTCATCTCGTGGGGCATTAATGATCATGAGGAAGGTGAGGGATCAGCCCAGAACTACACGGCAGGACCTGGTCAATGACCTGAAGAGAGCTGGGACCACAGTCTCAAAGAAAACCATTAGTAACACACTACGCCGTCATGGATTAAAATCCTGCAGCGCATGCAAGGTCCCCCTGCTCAAGCCAGCGCATGTTCAGGCCCGTCTGAAGTTTGCCAATGACCATCTGGATGATCCAGAGGAGGAATGGGAGAAGGTCATGTGGTCTGTTGAGACAAAAATAGAGCTTTTTGGTCTAAACTCCACTCGCCATGTTTGGAGGAAGAAGAAGGATGAGTACAACCCCAAGAACACCATCCCAACCGTGAAACATGGAGGTGGAAACATCATTCTTCGGGGATGCTTTTCTGCAAAGGGGACAGGATGACTGCACCGTATTGAGGGGAGGATGGATGGGGCCATGTATCGCGAGATCTTGGCCAACAACCTCCTTCCCTCAGTAAGAGCATTGAAGATGGGTCGTGGCTGGGTCTTCCAGCATGACAACGACCCAAAACACACAGCCAGGGCAACTAAGGAGTGGCTCCGTAAGAAGCATCTCAAGGTCCTGGAGTGGCCTAGCCAGTCTCCAGACCTGAACCCAATAGAAAATCTTTGGATGGAGCTGAAAGTCCGTATTGCCCAGCGACAGCCCCGAAACCTGAAGGATCTGTATGGAGGAGTGGGCCAAAATCCATGCTGCAGTGTGTGCAAACCTGGTCAAGAACTACAGGAAACGTATGATCTCTGTAATTGCAAATAAAGGTTTCTGTACCAAATATTAAGTTCTGCTTTTCTGATGTATCAAATACTTATGTCATGCAATAAAATGCAAAATAATTACTTAAAATCATACAATGTGATCATACAAGATTCCGTCACTCACAGTTGAAGAGTACCTATGATAAAAATTACAGACTTCTACATGCTTTGTAAGTGGGAAAACCTGCAAAATCGGCAGTGTATCAAATACTTGTTCTCCCCACTGTATGTAAGTATGCTTTTTATTGACTACAGCTCAGCATTCAACACTGTAGTACCCTCCAAACTCATCATCAAGCTCGAGGCCCTGGGTCTGAACCCCGCCCTGTTTAACTGGGTCCTGGACTTCCTGACGGGTCGCCCCCAGGTGGTGAAGGTAGGAAACAACACCTCCACTTCGCTGATCCTCAACACTGGGGCCCCACAAGGGTGCATACTCAGCCCACTCCTGTACTCCCTGTTCACCCATGACTGCGTGGCCAAGCACGCCTCCAACTCAATCATCAAGTTTGCAGACAACACAACAGTATTAGGCTTGATTACCACCAACGATGAGACAGCCTACAGGGAGGAGGTGAGGGCTCTGGGAGTGTGGTGCCAGGAAAATAACCTCTCACTCAACATCAAAAAAACTAAGGAGATGATTGTGGACTTCAGGAAATAGCAGAGGGACCGCCCCCCTATCCACATCGGCGGGACCGCAGTGGAGAAGGTGAAAAGCTTCAAGTTCCTTGGCGTACACATCACTGATAAACTGAAACTGAAGGCACAACAGAGCCTCTTCAACCTCAGGAGGCAAAATAAATTTGGCTCAACACTTAAAGCCCTCACAAACTTTTACAGATGCAAAATTGAAGGCATCCTGTCGGGCTGTATCACCGCAACTGCACAGCCCATAACCGCATGGCTCTCCAGAGGGTGGGCCAGTCTGCCCAACGCATTACCGGGGGCAAACTACCCGCCCTCCAGGACACCTACAGCACCCAATGTCACAGGAATGCCAAAAAGATCATCAAGGACATCAACTACCCAAGCCACTGCATGTTCACCCCGCTGTCATCCAGAAGGCCAGGTCAGTACAGGTGCATCAAAGCTGGGATAGAGAGACTGAAAAACAACTTCTATATGAAGGCCATCAGACTGTTAAAAAGCCATCACTAGCACATTAGAGGCTGCTGCCTAGAGGCACAGACTAGAAATCACTGGTCACTTTAAGGTATGGAACACTAGTCACTTTAATAATGTTTATAATGTTTACATATATGACATCACTCATCTCATTTGTATATACTGTATTCAATACTCTTCTACTGTATCTTAGTCCAGGCCTGATTCATTCCTACTGAATTATATTAGATATTACTGTTAGAACTGTACTCTATACTATTCTCTGTATCTTAGTCACCTAATCGTGTTTACATACTGCATCACCAACCTCTTATGTGCATATTGTATACATTAAAGCTTACTATTCCACTGGATCTTAGTCCAATGTCGCCCTGGCATATGTATATTTCTCCATCCTTTCTTACTTAGATTTATGTGTTATATGTTGTGAAACTGTTAAACATTATTGTTAGATAGTACTGCTTAACATTATTTGATATCGGCAGACTGTGATATGGCCATTTCTTGGAGAGACTCCTTCCCCTCCAGGAGACTGTCAAACATGATGGGCAGCTTCAATGTGGTGCTCTTATTCTTCTCACTTGGTGCTTGGTGAGGTAGATTGCTGCTATAACTTGATGACCCTTCACTTACCTAGCCATTTCCTTGGCTCTCTTGTAGAGTGTATCCATTGTTTTCAGTGCCATGATGTCCTTGAGGAGCAGATTCAATGCATGAGCAGCACAGCCAATGGGTGTGATGTGAGGGCAGGACTCCTCCTCTTTAGACCAAAAAGCCTTCATGTTCGCAGCATTGCCTGTCCCCAGTGTAAATACCTTCTGTGGTCCAAGGTCATTGATGACTGCCTTCAGCTCATCTGCAATGTAGAGATTGGTGTGTCTGTTGTCCCTTGTGTCTTGTAGAATACTGGTTGAGGGGTGGAGATGATGTAGTTAATTATTCCTTGCCCAAGAACATTCGACCACCCATCAGAGATGATTGCAATACAGTCTGCTTTCTCTATGATTTGCTTGAACTCTGCATCCAGCATATTAGTAGATACAGCATGTCTGGTTGGAGGGGTGTATGCTGGCCGAAGAACATTCAGAAATCTCTTCCAATACACATTGCCTGTGAGCATGTTGTTATCTGACATATCACTGCTTTAATAGTAATGGGGTTGTATTTTAACATTTACAACACACTGTTCAACCCAGGAAGACACATATATAAAGTATTACAGATACATTGGTTAACATAATGTCTAGTACCTTTTGTGTGTCTAGTCTTTAAGATCTGTCAGGATATCTGGGGACAATGATTTTATACCAGGCAGACTATCTACCTACAGTATAATATGAGTCTTGGAGGCAGAAACCTTGTTAGATGACAATTTGATCAGCACGGACCTGGTCTGATTCCCTCCCTGCCTCTCTCCTTCAGCCCAGGAGACATAGTATAATACGTCATAGGGACGAAGGTGCCATAACACACTCACATCATGGGAACTGAGAACCATTCTGCTGTCCACAGCACCTTTCACCTACTTCCCTCATGCAGACTGTCTCTCTCCCTCACTCTGCACTGGCACCTCTCCCTCATCACATCACCCTCTCTCTCTCTGTCTCTGTCCCTCACTCTGCACTGGCACCTCTCCCTCATCACATCACCCTCTCTCTCTCTCTGTCTCTGTCCCTCACTCTGCACTGGCACCTCTCCCTCATCACATCACCCTCTCTCTCTCTGTCTCTGTCCCTCACTCTGCACTGGCACCTCTCCCTCATCACATCACCCTCTCTCTCTCTCTGTCTCTGTCCCTCACTCTGCACTGGCACCTCTCCCTCATCACATCACCCTCTCTCTCTCTCTGTCTCTGTCCCTCACTCTGCACTGGCACCTCTCCCTCATCACATCACCCTCTCTCTCTCTGTCTCTCTCCCTCACTCTGCACTGGCACCGCTCCCTCATCACATAACCCTCTCTCTCTCTCTCTCTCTCTGTCTCTGTCTCTGTCTCTATCTCTGTCTCTGTCTCTGTCTCTGTCTCTCTCTCTCTCTCTCTCTCTCTGTCTCTGTCTCTGTCTCTGTCTCTGTCTCTCTCTCTCTCTCTCTCTCTGTCTCTGTCTCTCTCTCGGTCTCTGCCTCTGTCTCTGTCTCTGTCTCTCTGTCTCTCTCCCTCTTTTCTCCATGTCTTTGTCACTTCTCTCTCATCATCACCCACTAAAGCATCTCTCCCTATGTCTCTCCTCCACTGTGTATGTGGCACTGGCACCATGGATGTCTATTGTACTCATTCTTATTTACTTTGAATAAAGGCAGAACTATGTGGATTCAAATGGTTTCTGCGTTAATTAATTCAGGTTCAAAATAAAGAAGAAGAAAATCATAAAGGTTAAGTATTCCTGACATGACCTCTCTGTGGATTACAAATTGCCTGTCAACACACAGCTACTGTGACCTTTCACCTTTATAATGTAAAAACTGGGTTCACTTCAGCACAAATAATACTTTCCAGGCAGGTTTAGTGTATAATGTCTGCATCCCAAATGGCATCCCTTTTCCCAGTGGGCCCTATTCAAAAGTATTGCACTGTTTAGGGAATCGGGTGCCAATTGGGACTCAGCCCATAACTCTGTTAGGATTCCAGATCATCTTCCTCCCTCCTCTAGTACTAACAGTGTTTTTAAGTAGCAGTACATGTTGGATTGTATGCTAATAGCAACAGCTTCTGTTCTATTGCAATGTTTCTAACAGAGTCTTACCATGCAGATTAAAGCCCATGTATAACCCATGGTCCCCCATGTCTTTGAGTAGATGGCTTTGCTTGTTAACAACCCATGGTCCCCCATGTCTTTGAGTAGATGGCTTTGCTTGTTAACAACCCATGGTCCCCCATGTCTTTGAATAGATGGCTTTGCTTGTTAACAACCCATGGTCCCCCATGTCTTTGAGTAGATGGCTTTGCTTGTTAACAACCCATGGTCCCCGATGTCTTTGAGTGGATGGCTTTGCTTGTTAACAACCCATGGTCCCCGATGTCTTTGAGTGGATGGCTTTGCTTGTTAACAACCCATGGTCCCCCATGTCTTTGAGTAGATGGCTTTGCTTGTTAACAACCCATGGCCCCCGATGTCTTTGAGTGGATGGCTTTGCTTGTTAACAACCCATGGTCCCCAATGTCTTTGAGTGGATGGCTTTGCTTGTTAACAACCCATGGTCCCCGATGTCTTTGAGTGGATGGCTTTGCTTGTTAACAACCCATGGTCCCCGATGTCTTTGAGTGGATGGCTTTGCTTGTTAACAACCCATGGTCCCCAATGTCTTTGAGTGGATGGCTTTGCTTGTTAACAACCCATGGTCCCCGATGTCTTTGAGTGGATGGCTTTGCTTGTTAACAACCCATGGTCCCCGATGTCTTTGAGTGGATGGCTTTGCTTGTTAACAACCCATGGTCCCCGATGTCTTTGAGTGGATGGCTTTGCTTGTTAACAACCCATGGTCCCCGATGTCTTTGAGTGGATGGCTTTGCTTGTTAACAACCCATGGTCCCCCATGTCTTTGAGTGGATGGCTTTGCTTGTTAACAACCCATGGTCCCCCATGTCTTTGAGTGGATGGCTTTGCTTGTTAACAACCCATGGTCCCCGATGTCTTTGAGTGGATGGCTTTGCTTGTTAACAACCCATGGTCCCCCATGTCTTTGAGTGGATGGCTTTGCTTGTTAATGAACTTATTGTGAAAGTGAGTACACTGTCTGCTCTCTGCCTTCTGTCCATGCTTAAATCACACCGGCGAGACGTGCTGGGACCCAGCGATGAAAAGCCCCCAGCGGTATCGACTCGCTACTCGCTCACCTCTGTTCTTAATACACCAATATCAAACATGAGATGTTACAACTTTGTACAGATTCTCTCTCTGTCACTTATTTTTATTTTATTTTTATCAATTCACTTATTCCTTTTTTCTCGTATCATTTGCATATTTTATCGGCCCTTTCCATCCATTATTAACTGGAGTTTCCCACCGAATGCTTGAATATGTATTACATTTTTATGCCGTCTTACTTCCTGTCTGTTAAAGGGGAAGAACATTATTTAAGTGGAGAAAGTGCCTGAGAAATTCACATTATTTCATGTTGATACTTAAAGTACATTTGACGCGGCTGACAAAAGTCTAGGATCCATCATGACATTTAACAAGAAGCAGAGGAGCTCTAATACATTACTAACATTCATGTATGTATGGACACTCATTTAACGACCAATCCTGGGTGATATGAAATAGGCCTACAAAGATATTTATACATTAGTGTGACATTTATATGCTAATAGCTGTGTGCGCTGCTACCGAAACAGTGGAATACTTTTTATTTTATTTTAACCATGCTAAAGTAAGGTCCTAAACGTGGTTTGTTACTCACATGGAAACATATTATTTACAACAATGTCAAATGTTTACACTGATTTAGTTGACTATGTGTGATATACTGAAGATACTCTATACAGAGCAGTGGTTCATCACAAGAGCCAGCGTCAGCCACAAAACCAATCAGTTAGTGGTTACCATTAACATCCATCAATCAACTAGATTCAACTGTAATTGCTTCTCATAAACATGTCAGTTCTTAAACGTCAGAAGCACTGTGGGGTGACAATGTGCCCATATTATCTAAACTTACACCACTCAGAGAAATGACATGGTTACCACAATCCTTCACAGTAATGTGTCTCCCAGCAAGCTAGTGGCGTGATGAGACATGAGAGCAGAGAGCAGCAATCTTTGGAGGGAGCTGAAAGTCCGTATTGCCCAGCGACAGCACCGAAACCTGAAGGATCTGGAGAAGGTCTGTATGGAGGAGTGGGCCAAAATCCCTGCTGCAGTGTGTGCAAACCTGGTCAAGAACTACAGGAAACGTATGATCTCTGTAATTGCAAGCAAAGGTTTCTGTACCAAATATTAAGTTCTGCTTTTCTGATGTATCAAATACTTATGTCATGCAATAAAATGCTAATTAATTATTTAAAAATCATACAATGTGATTTTCTGGATTGATGTTTTAGATTCCGTCTCTCACAGTTGAAGTGTACCTATGATAAAAATTACAGACCTCTATATGCTTTGTAAGAAGGAAAACCTGCAAAATCGGCAGTGTATCAAATACTTGTTCTCCCCACTGTATATATGAAATATACAGTGGGGCAAAAAAGTATTTAGTCAGCCACCAATTGTGCAAGTTCTTCCACTTAAAAAGATGAGCGAGGCCTGTAAGTTTCATCATAGGTACACTTCAACTATGAGAGACAAAATGAGAAAAACAAATGCAGAAAATCACATTGCAGGATTTTTTATGAATTTATTTGCAAATTATGGTGGAAAATAAGTATTTGGTCAATAACAAAAGGTCAACGCTGCGCAACACAGACTTTCGACTCCCTCCAAAGATTTTCTATGGGGTTGAGATCTGGAGACTGGCTAGGCCACTCCAGGACCTTAAAATGCTTCTTACGAAGCCACTCCTTCGTTGCCCGGGCGGTGTGTTTGGGATCATTGTCATGCTGAAAGACCCAGCCACGTTTCATCTTCAATGCCCTTGCTGATGGAAGGAGGTTTTCACTCAAAATCTCACGATACATGGCCCCATTCATTCTTTCCTTTACACGGATCAGTCGTCCTGGTCCCTTTGCAGAAAAACAGCCCCAAAGCATGATGTTTCCACCCCCATGCTTCACAGTAGGTATGGTGTTCTTTGGATGCAACTCAGCATTCTTTCTCCTCCAAAAACGACGAGTTGAGTTTTTACCAAAAAGTAATATTTTGGTTTCATCTGACCATATGACATTCTCCCAATCCTCTTCTGGATCATCCAAATGCTCTCTAGCAAACTTCAGACGGGCCTGGACTTACTGGCTTAAGCAGGGGGACACGTCTGGCACTGCAGGATTTGAGTCCCTGGCTGCGTAGTGTGTTACTGATGGTAGCCTTTGTTACTTTGGTCCCAGCTCTCTGCAGGTCATTCACTAGGTTTTCCCGTGTGGTTCTGGGATTTTTGACCCCACGGGGTGAGATCTTGCGTGGAGCCCCAGATCGAGGGAGATTATCAGTGGTCTTGTATGTCTTCCATTTCCTAATAATTGCTCCCACAGTTGATTTCTTCACACCAAGCTGCTTACCTATTGCAGATTCAGTCTTCCCAGCCTGGTGCAGGTCTACAATTTTGTTTCTGGTGTCCTTTGACAGCTCTTTGGTCTTGGCCATAGTGGACTTTGGAGAGTGACTGTTTGAGGTTGTGGACAGGTGTCTTTTATACTGATAACAAGTTCAAACAGGTGCCATTAATACAGGTAACGAGTGGAGGACAGAGGAGCCTCTTAAAGAAGAAGTTACAGGTCTGTGAGAGCCAGAAATCTTGCTTGTTTGTAGGTGACCAAATACTTATTTTCCACCATAATTTTCAAATAAATTCATTAAAAATCCTACAATGTGATTTTCTGGATTTTTTTTTCTCATTTTGTTTCTCATAGTTGAAGATGAAAATTACAGGCCTCTCTCATCTTTTTAAGTGGGAGAACTTGCACAATTTGTGGCTGACTAAATACTTTTTTGCCCCACTTATATACTGTATATACAAAATATATTTTCCTTTATTATTTCCCTAACCCTACAACACCTCCCCGAATTGTTGGAGTAAACTAATTGACAACAATACTTAGGCTTCTACTTCCGGTTTATACAAAAAATAAATAAATACATACTATATACATTTTACTGACAGAGTATATCTTACAATAGTTACAGCGGGTGAAATAAGTATTGAACACGTCACCATTATTCTCAGTAAATATATTTCCAAAGGTGCTATTGACATGACATTTTCACCAGATGTTGGTAACAACTGAAGTAATCCATACATACAAAGAAACCAAAACAAATAAGTTCAGAAATTAAGTTATGTGTAATAATGTGAAATGACACAGGGAAAAAGTATTGAACACATGAAGAAAGGGAGGTGCAAAAAGGCATGGAAAGCCAAGACAACAGCTGAAAACTATCAGTAATTAAAAAGCAATCCAGCCCCCTGTCAGTGCAAATTAATATCAGCTGGTTCAGTCCCAACTGATGGCCTACAAAAAGGTCTCATTGCCAAGGTGTCACACAAGACACATCTCATGATGGGTAAAAGCAAAGAGCTGTCTCAAGACCTTCGCAACCTAATTGTTGCAAAACATAATGATGGCATTGGTTATAGGCGCATTTCTAAGCTTCTGAACGTTCCAGTGAGCACTGTTGGGGCCATAATACGGAAGTGGAAAGACAACCATTTCACCATAAATTTGCCTCGACCAAGTGCTCCTCGCAAGATTTCTGACAGAGGAGTGAAAAGAATAATCAGAAGAGTTGTCCAAGAGCCAAGGACCACTTGTGAAGAACTTCAAAAAGACCTGCAATTAGCAGGTACTGTTGTCTCAAAGAAAACAGTAAGTAATGCACTCCACCGCCATGGCCTGTATGCACGCTCACCACGCAAGACTCCATTGCTGAAAAAAAAGCATGTTGAAGCTCGTTTAAAGTTTGCTGCACAACATTTGGAAAAGCCAGTGAAATACTGGGAGAATATAGTGTGGTCAGATGAGAGCAAAATTGAACTGTTTGGATGTCATAAAACACACCATGTTTGGAGGAGAAATGGCACTGCACATCACCCTAAAAACACCATACCAACAGTGAAGTTTGGAGGTGGGAACATCATGGTGTGGGGCTGCTTTTCAGCAAATGGTACTGGCAAACTTCACATAATTGAAGGAAGGATGAATGGGCAAATTTACCAAGACATTCTTGACAAAAATTTGCTGCCATCTACCAGGATGATGAAGATGAAACGAGGGTGGACATTTCAGCAAGACAATGATCCCAAACACACAGCCAAGGAAACTCAATTGGTTTCAAAGAAAGAAAATAAAGCTGCTAGAATGGCCCAGCCAATCACCTGACTTAAATCCCATTGAAAATCTATGGAAAGAACTGAAGATCAAGATTCATAGAAGAGGCCCACGGAACCTTCAAGATTTGAAGACTGTTTGTATGGAAGAATGGGCCAAAATCACAGCAGAGCAATGCATGTGACTAGTTTCTCCGTACAGGAGGCGTCTTGAAGCTGTCATTACCAACAAAGGCTTTTATACAAAGTATTAAATAAATATCAGTAAGTGTGTTCAATACTTTTTCCCTGTGTCATTTCACATTATTACACATAACTTAATTTCTGAATTTATTTGTTTTGGTTTCTTTGTATGTATGGATTACTTGGGTTGTTACCAACATCTGGTGAAAATGTCATGTCAATAGCACCTTTGGAAATACATTTACTGAGAAAAATGGTGACGTGTTCAATACTTATTTCACCCGCTGTATATGTTATCCTCAACCCCTCCCATCTATCCTCAACAACTCCCATCTATCCTCAACCCCTCCCATCTACCCTCAATCCCTCCCATCAATCCTCAACCCCTCCCATCTACCCTCAACCCCTCCCATCTATCCACAATCCCTCCCATCTACTCTCAACTCCTCCCATCTATCCTCAACCCCTCCCATCTATCCCCAACCCCTCCCATCTATCCTCAACCCCTCCCATCTATCCCCAACCCCTCCCATCTACCCTCAACCCCTCCCATCTACCCTCAATCCGTCCCATCTACCCTCAACCCCTCCCATCTATCCCCAACCCCTCCCATCTACCCTCAACCCCTCCCATCTATCGTCAACCCCTCCCATCTATCCCCAACCCCTCCCATCTATCCCCAACCCCTCCCATCTATCCCCAACCCCTCCCATCTATCCCAAACCCCTCCCATCTATCCCCAACCCCTCCCATCTACCCTCAACCCCTCCCATCTAAGCGTAACCGGACTCCTGTTAGATCAGAGATGACCAAAGCTCTTAGCGTAACCTGACTCCTGTTAGATCAGACATGACCAAAGCTCCTAGTGTAACCTGACTCCTGTTAGATCAGAGATGACCAAAGCTCTTAGCGTAACCTGACTCCTGTTAGATCAGACATGACCAAAGCTCCTAGTGTAACCTGACTCCTGTTAGATCAGTGATGACCAAAGCTCTTAGCGTAACCTGACTCCTGTTAGATCAGACATGACCAAAGCTCCTAGTGTAACCTGACTCCTGTTAGATCAGAGATGATCAAAGCTCTTAGCGTAACCTGACTCCTGTTAGATCAGACATGACCAAAGCTCCTAGTGTAACCTGACTCCTGTTAGATCAGAGATGACCAAAGCTCTTAGCGTAACCTGACTCCTGTTAGATCAGACATGACCAAAGCTCCTAGTGTAACCTGACTCCTGTTAGATCAGAGATGACCAAAGCTCTTAGCGTAACCTGACTCCTGTTAGATCAGACATGACCAAAGCTCCTAGTGTAACCTGACTCCTGTTAGATCAGAGATGACCAAAGCTCTTAGCGTAACCTGACTCCTGTTAGATCAGACATGACCAAAGCTCCTAGTGTAACCTGACTCCTGTTAGATCAGACATGAAAAAAACTAGGACGACGCTGGGCCAATTGTGTGCCTCCCTATCAGTGCCGGATGTGTTACAGCCTGGATTCGAACCAGGTTGTCTGTAGTGACGCCTGAAGCACTGAGATGCAGTGTCTTAGACCAATGGTTCTCAAACCTCTCCTCGGGGACCCCCAGCCGTTGCACGTATTTGATCTATTCCAAAGCTAGCACACCCGATTCAACTTGTTAATTAATCAGCAAGGTGAATCAGGTGACTTAGTTCAGGGCTACAACAACATTGTGAAATGTCTGGGGGTCCCTGAGGAGAGGTTTGAGAACCACTGTCTTAGACCACTGTGCCACTTGGGAGCCCAAAACCCAAACTCTTAGTGTAACCTGACTCCTGTTAGATCAGGGAGGATTGTCACGGTTGTGTGTGGGGAGAGACCAAGGCGCAGTGCAGGGATAGTAGTTCGACATCGTTTATTTTATTTGTACTATGTAAATAATGACATTCAGTACTATGTATAAATAAAAACACAAATGACGAACTACCGAACAAAACAAAAACACGACTAGACTAAACGTCACGTACCTCAACACAAACACGAAGGAACGGACGTAACAAAAATGGCACACTTACTTCACCGTGACTCGCGAAATGATCAACATAACGATAACAACCCACACCCGCGTGAGGGACAGACTCGACATATATTGGATCCCTAATTAGAGACAATGGTTAGCAGCTGCCTCTAATTAGAGATCCACCCAAACCCCACAAAGAAACAGAAAAGAACGACACTGTCAGACTCTGCCCATAGCTACATAGAGATGCCTATTGCTTCTCTATGGCCAGAGCCTGACAGTACCCCCCCCCCAAGGCGCGGACTCCCGGACGCCTAAAAAAACCCACACACAAAACACGGGGGGGTAAATGGGCGGGAAAACTAGTCCATCAGGGGCGGCTCCGGCGCTGTGGACAGTTTTGTCCCGTGCCCCTTCCTTATCACCGGTCCCGGGCTGTGGACCGGTGGGGCAAAAGGCTCCGGCCATGGAGCGGGGAAAACAACCGGGCCCGGACTGGGCCCCGGTGGGGCAAACGGCTCCGGCCATGGAGCGGGGAAAACAACCGGGCCCGGACTGGGTACCGGTGGAGCGGACTGCTCTGGCACTGAGGCGGAGCAGACGGCTGGACCCGGACAGGGTACCGGTGGAGCGGACTGCTCTGGCACTGAGGCGGAGCAGGCGGCTGGACCCGGACTGGGTACCGGTGGAGCGGACTGCTCTGGCACTGAGGCGGAGCAGGCGGCTGGACCCGGACTGGGTACCGGTGGACTGGACTGCTCTGGCACTGAGGCGGAGCAGGCGGCTGGACCCGGACTGGGTACCGGTGGAGCGGACTGCTCTGGCACTGAGGCGGAGCAGGCGGCTGGACCCGGATTGGGCACCGGTGGAGCGGACTGCTCTGGCACTGAGGCGGAGCAGGCGGCTGGACCCGGATTGGGCACCGGTGGAGCGGACTGCTCTGGCACTGAGGCGGAGCAGGCGGCTGGACCCGGATTGGGTACCGGTGGAGCGGACTGCTCTGGCCCTGGGGCGGAGCAGACGGCTGGTCCCGGAATGGGTACCGGTGGAGCGGACTGCTCTGGCACTGAGGCGGAGCAGGCGGCTGGACCCGGAATGGGCACCAGTGAACTGACCTTCGCAGGAGGTTCAGGGGCGCTGACCTTCGCTGGAGGTTGAGAGGCGCTGACCTTCGCTGGAGGTTGAGAGGCGCTGACCTTCGCTGGAGGTTGAGAGGCGCTGACCTTCGCTGGAGGTTGAGAGGCGCTGACCTTCGCTGGAGGTTGAGAGGCGCTGACCTTCGCTGGAGGTTGAGAGGCGCTGACCTTCGCTGGAGGTTGAGAGGCGCTGACCTTCGCTGGAGGTTGAGAGGCGCTGACCTTCGCTGGAGGTTGAGAGGCGCTGACCTTCGCAGGAGGTTGAGAGGCGCTGACCTTCGCAGGAGGTTGAGAGGCGCTGACCTTCGCAGGAGGTTGAGAGGCGCTGACCCTCGCTGGAGGTTGAGAGGCGCTGACCCTCGCTGGAGGTTGAGAGGCGCTGACCCTCGCTGGAGGTTGAGAGGCGCTGACCCTCGCTGGAGGTTGAGAGGCGCTGACCCTCGCAGGAGGTTGAGAGGCGCTGACCTTCGCAGGAGGTTGAGAGGCGCTGACCTTCGCAGGAGGTTGAGAGGCGCTGACCTTCGCAGGAGGTTGAGAGGCGCTGACCTTCGCAGGAGGTTGAGAGGCGCTGACCTTCGCAGGAGGTTGAGAGGCGCTGACCTTCGCAGGAGGTTGAGAGGCGCTGACCTTCGCAGGAGGTTGAGAGGCGCTGACCTTCGCAGGAGGTTGAGAGGCGCTGACCTTCGCAGGAGGTTGAGAGGCGCTGACCTTCGCAGGAGGTTGAGAGGCGCTGACCTTCGCTGGAGGTTGAGAGGCGCTGACCCTCGCTGGAGGTTGAGAGGCGCTGACCTTCGCAGGAGGTTGAGAGGCGCTGACCTTCGCAGGAGGTTTAGAGGCGCTGACCTTCGCAGGAGGTTTAGAGGCGCTGACCTTCGCAGGAGGTTTAGAGGCGCTGACCTTCGCTGGAGGTTTAGAGGCGCTGACCTTTGCTGGAGGTTTAGAGGCGCTGACCTTCGCTGGAGGTTTAGAGGCGCTGACCTTCGCTGGAGGTTTAGAGGCGCTGACCTTCGCAGGAGGTTTAGAGGCGCTGACCTTCGCAGGAGGTTTGGTGCGGGGAGCCGGCACGGGTCGTACCGGACTGAGGAGGCGCACTGGAGGTCGTGTGCGTGGAGCAGGCACAGGAAGCACCTGGCTAGGCACACGCACTGGAGCTCGGGTGCTGGGAGTAGAGCAGAGGTCCGGACCCGGACTGGACATCGGAGGAGCGGATTGCTCTGGCATGGAGGTGGAGTAGACGATCGGACCCAGACTGGGCACCGGAGGAGCGAATTGCTCTGGAAGGGAGGTGGAGTAGACAACCGGACCCGGACTTGGTACCGGTAGAGCAGACTGCGCCGGCCTGGGAGTGGAGTAGACGACCGGACCCGGACTGGACCACTCCGCCATCTCCCTCTCGACCTCTTCCTCTATCTCCACCAATTCCTCCAGAACCTCTCCAAAATGTTCCTCCAGATACTCCTCCTCCACCTTGCTCTGAGCCCCCCATCTATACCTCGTCCTCTCCATGCTCCACATGGGGAGTGGTACTGGCTCGTCCTCTTCGCGGCCAGACCACCCCCATAGCCCCTCCCCAAAATTTCCTTGGGGTTGTTTGCCGGCATTTCCTCGTCTCGCGCGTCGCGCATAATGCGGCGGCACCTCCTCTCTCTCCCTCTCTCCCCAGTTACGCTGCTTGGTCTCGCAGTGGTGGGTTGTTCTGTCACGGTTGTGTGTGGGGAGAGACCAAGGCGCAGCGCAGGGATAGTAGTTCGACATCGTTTATTTTATTTGTACTATGTAAATAATGACATTCAGTACTATGTATAAATAAAAACACAAATGACGAACTACCGAACAAAACAAAAACACGACTAGACTAAACGTCACGTACCTCAACACAAACACGAAGGAACGGACGTAACAAAAATGGCACACTTACTTCACCGTGACTCGCGAAATGATCAACATAACGATAACAACCCACACCCGCGTGAGGGACAGACTCGACATATATTGGATCCCTAATTAGAGACAATGGTTAGCAGCTGCCTCTAATTAGAGATCCACCCAAACCCCACAAAGAAACAGAAAAGAACGACACTGTCAGACTCTGCCCATAGCTACATAGAGATGCCTATTGCTTCTCTATGGCCAGAGCCTGACAAGGATATGCGACCACATCTCTGTTTCTCTCCCACCATCTCTCCCACCATCTCTCCCTCTCTCTCTCGCTCTCTCTCGCTCTCTCTCTCTCTCTCTCTCTGTTCAGATGAGCCCAAACCCTTGAACAGCACCAAGGACACACATTTTTTAATCATGACTTTAACTCTAATTATGATGTTTTTCCAAAGTGACAACCACCAGCTTTTACAGGCGTTTACTGGCGTTTACAGGCGTGCAGGCGTTCTCTCAATTCGTATCCGGAGGTATAGACAGAGGCAGTGAAATCCTACGGAGTAGACCAAAGGATCCTTTTATTCATCAAAACCAATGTTTTTCAAACGTTTTGTACACAGAGACTTTAAGAGAAGGCAGCGACTGGACCCCTGGGATAAGGCTGTCCTGGAGAGGCAGATAATGCTGTGATTGGACACAGTGGGACTGGAACTGGGGAGGAGGAGAGGCCTCTCTATATATATTTATTACTGGTGTGCAGGTTAGCTATTGGTTCACCTGCACCCGCGGGAAGTTGCTAATAACCCATCCGCAATGTCATGAAGTGAAAATCAGAGGCCCGCAACCGATCCTAACCCACTAATATAGAAAAGGATATTCTTGGACAGGGGGTGCAGGCTTTTGGTTCCTGTCCCTGTTCACTTCCTACATGTTGGTAGGTTATTTGTAAGTCAACTGGTCTATAATTAGCTTCTCTTCCGTCATTAGCCTGTTCATGGTTGTATGTTTGGTCACAATATTGTTTTGAACGTTAGTTTTGGACTGATGCCAGACTGAGCGTTCTACTCAATGCATCGTCAATGAGCTAAGATTGAGGGTAGGCCACTGGATTTTAGCTAGCTATTGTTTTAGCTGTGCTATCTATTTTTGATGGAATTTTCTAGCTAATGACAACATTGTCATCTGTCTAAAGAAATTTGACGACATGATAATGCTGGAAAAGTTGTTTCCTACTAAATACTATATTGTGTTTCCAGGCACTATAGTGTAATTTTGACAGTAGTTAGCTTCCATCCAGAACGACAAGGCTTATCACCCCACTATGACACCAGGTGACATCAGGTGACACCAGGTGACATCAGGTAACACCAGGTGACATCAGGTGACACCAGGTGACATCAGTTGACATCAGGTGACATCAGTTGACATTTACACATTTAGGGACCGGGGAGAAAATGCACCAACAAAATTATAATGTTTAACCCGTTGTAAAGGTATAGAAAGCTGTGAAAACGACCCAACATGTTTAACCCGTTGTAAGGGTATAGAAAGCTGTGAAAACGACCCAACATGTTTAACCCGTTGTAAGGGTATAGAAAGCTGTGAAAACGACCCAACATGTTTAACCCGTTGTAAGGATATAGAAAGCTGTGAAAACGACCCAACATGTTTAACCCGTTGTAAGGATATAGAAAGCTGTGAAAACGACCCAACATGTTTAACCCGTTGTAAGGGTATAGAAAGCTGTGAAAACGACCCAACATGTTTAACCCGTTGTAAGGATATAGAAAGCTGTGAAAACGACCCAACATGTTTAACCCGTTGTAAGGGTATAGAAAGCTGTGAAAACGACCCAACATGTTTAACCCGTTGTAAGGGTATAGAAAGCTGTGAAAACGACCCAACATGTTTAACCCGTTGTAAGGATATAGAAAGCTGTGAAAACGACCCAACATGTTTAACCCGTTGTAAGGATATAGAAAGCTGTGAAAACGACCCAACATGTTTAACCCGTTGTAAGGGTATAGAAAGCTGTGAAAACGACCCAACATGTTTAACCCGTTGTAAGGGTATAGAAAGCTGTGAAAACGACCCAACATGTTTAACCCGTTGTAAGGGTATAGAAAGCTGTGAAAACGACCCAACATGTTTAACCCGTTGTAAGGATATAGAAAGCTGTGATGCTGACCCAACATGTTTAACCCCTGGTAAGGGTATAGAAAGCTGTGATGCTGACCCAACATGTTTAACCCGTTGTAAGGATATAGAAAGCTGTGATGCTGACCCAACATGTTTAACCCCTGGTAAGGATATAGAAAGCTGTGATGCTGACCCAACATGTTTAACCCCTGGTAAGGGTATAGAAAGCTGTGATGCTGACCCAACATGTTTAACCCGTTGTAAGGGTATAGAAAGCTGTGATGCTGACCCAACATGTTTAACCCGTTGTAAGGATATAGAAAGCTGTGATGCTGACCCAACATGTTTAACCCGTTGTAAGGGTATAGAAAGCTGTGATGCTGACCCAACATGTTTAACCCGTTGTAAGGGTATAGAAAGCTGTGATGCTGACCCAACATGTTTAACCCGTTGTAAGGGTATAGAAAGCTGTGATGCTGACCCAACATGTTTAACCCGTTGTAAGGGTATAGAAAGCTGTGATGCTGACCCAACATGTTTAACCCGTTGTAAGGGTATAGAAAGCTGTGATGCTGACCCAACATGTTTAACCCGTTGTAAGGGTATAGAAAGCTGTGATGCTGACCCAACATGTTTAACCCGTTGTAAGGGTATAGAAAGCTGTGATGCTGACCCAACATGTTTAACCCGTTGTAAGGGTATAGAAAGCTGTGATGCTGACCCAACATGTTTAACCCGTTGTAAGGGTATAGAAAGCTGTGATGCTGACCCAACATGTTTAACCCGTTGTAAGGGTATAGAAAGCTGTGATGCTGACCCAACATGTTTAACCCGTTGTAAGGGTATAGAAAGCTGTGATGCTGACCCAACATGTTTAACCCGTTGTAAGGGTATAGAAAGCTGTGATGCTGACCCAACATGTTTAACCCGTTGTAAGGGTATAGAAAGCTGTGATGCTGACCCAACATGTTTAACCCCTGGTAAGGGTATAGAAAGCTGTGATGCTGACCCAACATGTTTAACCCGTTGTAAGGGTATAGAAAGCTGTGATGCTGACCCAACATGTTTAACCCGTTGTAAGGGTATAGAAAGCTGTGATGCTGACCCAACATGTTTAACCCCTGGTAAGGGTATAGAAAGCTGTGATGCTGACCCAACATGTTTAACCCGTTGTAAGGGTATAGAAAGCTGTGATGCTGACCCAACATGTTTAACCCGTTGTAAGGGTATAGAAAGCTGTGATGCTGACCCAACATGTTTAACCCGTTGTAAGGATATAGAAAGCTGTGATGCTGACCCAACATGTTTAACCCGTTGTAAGGGTATAGAAAGCTGTGATGCTGACCCAACATGTTTAACCCGTTGTAAGGGTATAGAAAGCTGTGATGCTGACCCAACATGTTTAACCCGTTGTAAGGGTATAGAAAGCTGTGATGCTGACCCAACATGTTTAACCCGTTGTAAGGGTATAGAAAGCTGTGATGCTGACCCAACATGTTTAACCCGTTGTAAGGGTATAGAAAGCTGTGATGCTGACCCAACATGTTTAACCCGTTGTAAGGGTATAGAAAGCTGTGATGCTGACCCAACATGTTTAACCCGTTGTAAGGGTATAGAAAGCTGTGATGCTGACCCAACATGTTTAACCCGTTGTAAGGGTATAGAAAGCTGTGATGCTGACCCAACATGTTTAACCCGTTGTAAGGGTATAGAAAGCTGTGATGCTGACCCAACATGTTTAACCCGTTGTAAGGGTATAGAAAGCTGTGATGCTGACCCAACATGTTTAACCCGTTGTAAGGGTATAGAAAGCTGTGATGCTGACCCAACATGTTTAACCCGTTGTAAGGGTATAGAAAGCTGTGATGCTGACCCAACATGTTTAACCCGTTGTAAGGGTATAGAAAGCTGTGATGCTGACCCAACATGTTTAACCCCTGGTAAGGGTATAGAAAGCTGTGATGCTGACCCAACATGTTTAACCCGTTGTAAGGGTATAGAAAGCTGTGATGCTGACCCAACATGTTTAACCCGTTGTAAGGGTATAGAAAGCTGTGATGCTGACCCAACATGTTTAACCCCTGGTAAGGGTATAGAAAGCTGTGATGCTGACCCAACATGTTTAACCCGTTGTAAGGGTATAGAAAGCTGTGATGCTGACCCAACATGTTTAACCCGTTGTAAGGGTATAGAAAGCTGTGATGCTGACCCAACATGTTTAACCCCTGGTAAGGGTATAGAAAGCTGTGATGCTGACCCAACATGTTTAACCCGTTGTAAGGGTATAGAAAGCTGTGATGCTGACCCAACATGTTTAACCCGTTGTAAGGGTATAGAAAGCTGTGATGCTGACCCAACATGTTTAACCCCTGGTAAGGGTATAGAAAGCTGTGATGCTGACCCAACATGTTTAACCCGTTGTAAGGGTATAGAAAGCTGTGATGCTGACCCAACATGTTTAACCCGTTGTAAGGGTATAGAAAGCTGTGATGCTGACCCAACATGTTTAACCCCTGGTAAGGGTATAGAAAGCTGTGATGCTGACCCAACATGTTTAACCCGTTGTAAGGGTATAGAAAGCTGTGATGCTGACCCAACATGTTTAACCCGTTGTAAGGGTATAGAAAGCTGTGATGCTGACCCAACATGTTTAACCCCTGGTAAGGGTATAGAAAGCTGTGATGCTGACCCAACATGTTTAACCCGTTGTAAGGGTATAGAAAGCTGTGATGCTGACCCAACATGTTTAACCCGTTGTAAGGGTATAGAAAGCTGTGATGCTGACCCAACATGTTTAACCCGTTGTAAGGGTATAGAAAGCTGTGATGCTGACCCAACATGTTTAACCCGTTGTAAGGGTATAGAAAGCTGTGATGCTGACCCAACATGTTTAACCCGTTGTAAGGGTATAGAAAGCTGTGATGCTGACCCAACATGTTTAACCCCTGGTAAGGGTATAGAAAGCTGTGATGCTGACCCAACATGTTTAACCCGTTGTAAGGGTATAGAAAGCTGTGATGCTGACCCAACATGTTTAACCCGTTGTAAGGGTATAGAAAGCTGTGATGCTGACCCAACATGTTTAACCCGTTGTAAGGGTATAGAAAGCTGTGATGCTGACCCAACATGTTTAACCCGTTGTAAGGGTATAGAAAGCTGTGATGCTGACCCAACATGTTTAACCCCTGGTAAGGGTATAGAAAGCTGTGATGCTGACCCAACATGTTTAACCCGTTGTAAGGGTATAGAAAGCTGTGATGCTGACCCAACATGTTTAACCCCTGGTAAGGGTATAGAAAGCTGTGATGCTGACCCAACATGTTTAACCCGTTGTAAGGGTATAGAAAGCTGTGATGCTGACCCAACATGTTTAACCCGTTGTAAGGGTATAGAAAGCTGTGATGCTGACCCAACATGTTTAACCCCTGGTAAGGGTATAGAAAGCTGTGATGCTGACCCAACATGTTTAACCCGTTGTAAGGGTATAGAAAGCTGTGATGCTGACCCAACATGTTTAACCCGTTGTAAGGGTATAGAAAGCTGTGATGCTGACCCAACATGTTTAACCCGTTGTAAGGGTATAGAAAGCTGTGATGCTGACCCAACATGTTTAACCCCTGGTAAGGGTATAGAAAGCTGTGATGCTGACCCAACATGTTTAACCCGTTGTAAGGGTATAGAAAGCTGTGATGCTGACCCAACATGTTTAACCCGTTGTAAGGGTATAGAAAGCTGTGATGCTGACCCAACATGTTTAACCCGTTGTAAGGGTATAGAAAGCTGTGATGCTGACCCAACATGTTTAACCCCTGGTAAGGGTATAGAAAGCTGTGATGCTGACCCAACATGTTTAACCCGTTGTAAGGGTATAGAAAGCTGTGATGCTGACCCAACATGTTTAACCCGTTGTAAGGGTATAGAAAGCTGTGATGCTGACCCAACATGTTTAACCCGTTGTAAGGGTATAGAAAGCTGTGATGCTGACCCAACATGTTTAACCCGTTGTAAGGGTATAGAAAGCTGTGATGCTGACCCAACATGTTTAACCCGTTGTAAGGGTATAGAAAGCTGTGATGCTGACCCAACATGTTTAACCCGTTGTAAGGGTATAGAAAGCTGTGATGCTGACCCAACATGTTTAACCCCTGGTAAGGGTATAGAAAGCTGTGATGCTGACCCAACATGTTTAACCCGTTGTAAGGGTATAGAAAGCTGTGATGCTGACCCAACATGTTTAACCCGTTGTAAGGGTATAGAAAGCTGTGATGCTGACCCAACATGTTTAACCCGTTGTAAGGGTATAGAAAGCTGTGATGCTGACCCAACATGTTTAACCCCTGGTAAGGGTATAGAAAGCTGTGATGCTGACCCAACATGTTTAACCCGTTGTAAGGGTATAGAAAGCTGTGATGCTGACCCAACATGTTTAACCCCTTGTAAGGGTATAGAAAGCTGTGATGCTGACCCAACATGTTTAACCCTGTAAGGGTATAGAAAGCTGTGATGCTGACCCAACATGTTTAACCCCTGGTAAGGGTATAGAAAGCTGTGATGCTGACCCAACATGTTTAACCCGTTGTAAGGGTATAGAAAGCTGTGATGCTGACCCAACATGTTTAACCCCTGGTAAGGGTATAGAAAGCTGTGATGCTGACCCAACATGTTTAACCCCGTGGTAAGGGTATAGAAAGCTGTGATGCTGACCCAACATGTTTAACCCGTTGTAAGGGTATAGAAAGCTGTGATGCTGACCCAACATGTTTAACCCGTTGTAAGGGTATAGAAAGCTGTGATGCTGACCCAACATGTTTAACCCGTTGTAAGGGTATAGAAAGCTGTGATGCTGACCCAACATGTTTAACCCGTTGTAAGGGTATAGAAAGCTGTGATGCTGACCCAACATGTTTAACCCGTGGTAAGGGTATAGAAAGCTGTGATGCTGACCCAACATGTTTAACCCGTTGTAAGGGTATAGAAAGCTGTGATGCTGACCCAACATGTTTAACCCGTTGTAAGGGTATAGAAAGCTGTGATGCTGACCCAACATGTTTAACCCCGTGGTAAGGGTATAGAAAGCTGTGATGCTGACCCAACATGTTTAACCCGTTGTAAGGGTATAGAAAGCTGTGATGCTGACCCAACATGTTTAACCCCGTGGTAAGGGTATAGAAAGCTGTGATGCTGACCCAACATGTTTAACCCGTTGTAAGGGTATAGAAAGCTGTGATGCTGACCCAACATGTTTAACCCGTTGTAAGGGTATAGAAAGCTGTGATGCTGACCCAACATGTTTAACCCCTGGTAAGGGTATAGAAAGCTGTGATGCTGACCCAACATGTTTAACCCGTTGTAAGGGTATAGAAAGCTGTGATGCTGACCCAACATGTTTAACCCGTTGTAAGGGTATAGAAAGCTGTGATGCTGACCCAACATGTTTAACCCGTTGTAAGGGTATAGAAAGCTGTGATGCTGACCCAACATGTTTAACCCCTGGTAAGGGTATAGAAAGCTGTGATGCTGACCCAACATGTTTAACCCGTTGTAAGGGTATAGAAAGCTGTGATGCTGACCCAACATGTTTAACCCGTTGTAAGGGTATAGAAAGCTGTGATGCTGACCCAACATGTTTAACCCGTGGTAAGGGTATAGAAAGCTGTGATGCTGACCCAACATGTTTAACCCCGTGGTAAGGGTATAGAAAGCTGTGATGCTGACCCAACATGTTTAACCCGTTGTAAGGGTATAGAAAGCTGTGATGCTGACCCAACATGTTTAACCCGTTGTAAGGGTATAGAAAGCTGTGATGCTGACCCAACATGTTTAACCCGTTGTAAGGGTATAGAAAGCTGTGATGCTGACCCAACATGTTTAACCCGTTGTAAGGGTATAGAAAGCTGTGATGCTGACCCAACATGTTTAACCCGTTGTAAGGGTATAGAAAGCTGTGATGCTGACCCAACATGTTTAACCCGTTGTAAGGGTATAGAAAGCTGTGATTGACCCAACATGTTTAACCCGTTGTAAGGGTATAGAAAGCTGTGATGCTGACCCAACATGTTTAACCCGTTGTAAGGGTATAGAAAGCTGTGATGCTGACCCAACATGTTTAACCCGTTGTAAGGGTATAGAAAGCTGTGATGCTGACCCAACATGTTTAACCCGTTGTAAGGGTATAGAAAGCTGTGATGCTGACCCAACATGTTTAACCCGTGGTAAGGGTATAGAAAGCTGTGATGCTGACCCAACATGTTTAACCCGTTGTAAGGGTATAGAAAGCTGTGATGCTGACCCAACATGTTTAACCCCTGGTAAGGGTATAGAAAGCTGTGATGCTGACCCAACATGTTTAACCCGTTGTAAGGGTATAGAAAGCTGTGATGCTGACCCAACATGTTTAACCCCTGGTAAGGGTATAGAAAGCTGTGATGCTGACCCAACATGTTTAACCCGTTGTAAGGGTATAGAAAGCTGTGATGCTGACCCAACATGTTTAACCCGTTGTAAGGGTATAGAAAGCTGTGATGCTGACCCAACATGTTTAACCCCGTTGTAAGGGTATAGAAAGCTGTGATGCTGACCCAACATGTTTAACCCGTTGTAAGGGTATAGAAAGCTGTGATGCTGACCCAACATGTTTAACCCGTTGTAAGGGTATAGAAAGCTGTGATGCTGACCCAACATGTTTAACCCGTTGTAAGGGTATAGAAAGCTGTGATGCTGACCCAACATGTTTAACCCCTGGTAAGGGTATAGAAAGCTGTGATGCTGACCCAACATGTTTAACCCGTTGTAAGGGTATAGAAAGCTGTGATGCTGACCCAACATGTTTAACCCCGTTGTAAGGGTATAGAAAGCTG
>JAKYLM010000266.1:0-5000 GCA_023634145.1 Thymallus thymallus
GGAAATTAAGGTAGTGGGTTTATTTCTTGGGTCTGAGTTTTGATGCTGAGAAATGTTTAGTAAGAAGGTTTGTTGTTTTTAGTTGTTGATTAGTGAATGTTTGTGCTTGTGGCCACATGTGAAGAGATGCAGCACGTTGCTGAATCTCACTACTCTCTTTCATATGGAAGTGGGACACCATTTTAGCAATGTGGAGCTAACTGTTGCTCAACACTGTGTGTGTGTGTGTGTGTGTGTGTGTGTGTGTGTGTATCTTATGAGGCAGGACAGTGTGTTCTCTGAGAAGCATGCTGACTACAGAGATATGAATACAGTATTGATCCAGTAACAATGTAGAGCTGCGGTTCAACATCTAATGAGTTCATGGTTCAAACAGATGCAAAATTCATCGATTCCCTGGCATGAATATGGGTCGGAAGGGACTTTATGGGTACAGAGAAAGCAATACATCACAATCTCACTACAGCTATGTCAGACTCCATGCATCCAGCAGCAGGAAATGTTCATTATAATTCATTGACATTTTGTAGGGGTTGATACATTTGTCGTTAATGCAAACACATCTGATGTTTCAAAGTGGAAATTATAAACTTCAGAAGCTCTCAATACACAAATTAAGGACTATATATGGACTGTGTTCTACATTGTATGTCAGAACAGAATAGAACACAGTCCATATACAGTGGGGAGACAAGTATTTGATACACTGCGCATGTTGCAGGTTTTCCTACTTACAAAGCATGTAGAAGTCTGTAATTTTTATCATAGGTACACTTCAACTGTGAGAGACGGAATCTAAAACAAAAATCCAGAAAATCACATTGTATGGTTTTTAAATAATTAATTTGCATTTTATTGCATGACATAAGTATTTGATCACCTACCAACCAGTAAGAATTCTGGCTCTCACAGACCTGTTAGTTTTTCTTTAAGAAGCCCTCCTGTTCTCCACTCATTACCTGTATTAACTGCACCTGTTTGAACTCGTTACCTGTATAAAAGACACCTGTCCACACACTCAATCAAACGGACTCCACACACTCAATCAAACAGCTGTGTAAGGACATCAGGGATAAAATTGTAGACCTGCACAAGGCTGGGATGGGCTACAGGACAATAGGCAAGCAGCTTGGTGAGAAGGCAACAACTGTTGGCGCAATTATTAGAAAATGGAAGAAGTTCAAGATGACGGTCAATCTCCCTTGGTCTGGGGCACCATGCAAGATCTCACCTCGTGGGGCATCAATGATCATGAGGAAGGTGAGGGATCAGCCCAGAACTACACGGCAGGACCTGGTCAATGACCTGAAGAGAGCTGGGACCACAGTCTCAAAGAAAACCATTAGTAACACACTGCGCCGTCATGGATTAAAATCCTGCAGCGCACACAAGGTCCCCCTGCTCAAGCCAGCGCATGTCCAGGCCCGTCTGAAGTTTGCCAATGACCATCTGGATGATCCAGAGGAGGAATGGGAGAAGGTCATGTGGTCTGATGAGACAAAAATAGAGCTTTTTGATCTAAACTCCACTCGCCGTGTTTGGAGGAAGAAGAAGGATGAGTACAACCCCAAGAACACCATCCCAACCGTGAAGCATGGAGGTGGAAACATCATTCTTTGGGGATGCTTTTCTGCAAAGGGGACAGGACAACTGCACCGTATTGAGGGGAGGATGGATGGGGCCATGTATCGCGAGATCTTGGCCAACAACCTCCTTCCCTCAGTAAGAGCATTGAAGATGGGTCGTGGCTGGGTCTTCCAGAATGACAACGACCCGAAACACACAGCCAGGGCAACTAAGGAGTGGCTCCGTAAGAAGCATCTCAAGGTCCTGGAGTGGCCTAGCCAGTCTCCAGACCTGAATCCAATAGAAAATCTTTGGAGGGAGCTGAAAGTCTGTTTTGCCCAGCGACAGCCCCGAAACCTGAAGGATCTGGATGGAGGAGTGGGCCAAAATCCCTGCTGCAGTGTGTGCAAACCTGGTCAAGAACTACAGGAAACGTATGATCTCTGTAATTGCAAACAAAGGTTTCTCTACCAAATATTAAGTTCTGCTTTTCTGATGTATCAAATACTTATGTCATGCAATAAAATGCAAATTAATTACTTAAAAATCATACAATGTGATTTTCTGGATTTTTGTTTTAGATTCCATCACTCACAGTTGAAGAGTACCTATGATAAAAATTACAGACTTCTACATGCTTTGTAAGTGGGAAAACCTGCAAAATCGGCAGTGTATCAAATACTTGTTCTCCCCACTGTATATTCAGAGTAGAACACAGTCCATATATATTCAGAGTAGAATACAGTCCATATATATTCAGAGTAGAACACAGTCCATATATATTCAGAGTAGAACACAGTCCATATATATTCAGAGTAGAACACAGTCCATATATATTCAGAGTAGAACACAGTCCATATATATTCAGAGTAGAACACAGTCCATATATATTCAGAGTAGAACACAGTCCATATATATTCAGAGTAGAATACAGTCCATATATATTCAGAGTAGAACACAGTCCATATATATTCAGAGTAGAACACAGTCCATATATATTCAGAGTAGAACACAGTCCATATATATTCAGAGTAGAACACAGTCCATATATATTCAGAATAGAACACAGTCCATATATATTCAGAATAGAACACAGTCCATATATATTCAGAGTAGAACACAGTCCATATATTCAGAATAGAACACAGTCCATATATATTCAGAATAGAACACAGTCCATATATATTCAGAATAGAACACAGTCCATATACTGTATGTTCACAACAGAACATATCTGTTCATCATCTGTTCTTCTTCTCCTCTCTATTCTTCTGTCTCTCCTCCAAATTGCCTGGACAAACGTTCAGTCTCTCCTTCTCCTTCTCTCTGTCTCCGTCTCCTTCTCTCTTTCTCAGTCTCCTTCTCTCCGTCTCCTTCTCTCTGTCTCCGTCTCTTCTCCATCTCTTTCTCTCCGTCTCCTTCTCTCCGTCTCTTCTCCGTCTCCTTCTCTCCGTCTCCTTTCTACCATAATAAACATTATATACCTACCAGAATACATATTATATACTTACCAGAATACATATTATACCCCTACTAGAATACACATTATACCCCTACCAGAATACACATTATATACCTACCAGAATACATATTATATACCTACCAGAATACCTGTTATATACCTACCAGAATACACACGTTTTGAGAATGACACAAGTATTGGTCTCCACAAAGTTTGCTGCTTCAGTGTTCTTAGATCTTTATGTCAGTAGTTACTATGGTACACTGAATTATAATTACAAGTATTCCATAAGTGTCAAAGGCTTTCATTGACAATGACATTCAGTTTATGCAAAGAGTCAATATTTGCAGTGTTGACCCTTCTTTTTCAAGACCTCTGCAATCTTCCCTGGCATGCTGTCAATTCACTTCTGGGCCACATCCTGACTGATGGCAGGCCATTCTTGCATAATCAATGCTTGGAGTTTGTCAGAAGTTGTGGGTTTTTGTTTGTCCACCCGCCTCTTGAGGATCGACCACAAGTTCTCAATGGGATTAAGGTCTGGGGAGTTTCCTGGCCATGGACCCAAAATGTCGATGTCTTGTTCCCCGAGCCACTTAGTTATCACTTTTGCCTTATGGCAAGGTGCTCCATCATGCTGGAAAAGGCATTGGTCGTCACCAAACTGTTCTTGGATGGTTGGGAGAAGTTGCTCTCGGAGGATGTGTTGATACCATTCTTTATTCATGGCTGTGTTCTTAGGCAAAATTGTGAGTGAGCCCACTCCCTTGGCTGAGAAGCAACCCCACACATGAATGGTCTGAGGATGCTTTACTGTTGGCATGACACAGGACTGATGGTAGCGTCCGGAGAAGACAAGGTGTTTTCCGGATGGCCCAAATAATCGGAAAGGGGATTCATCAGAGAAAATGACTCTACCCCAGTCCTCAGCAGTCCAATCCCTGTACCTTTTGCAGAATATCAGTCTGTCCCTGATGTTTTTCCTGGAGAGAAGTGGCTTCGTTGCTGCCCTTCTTGACACCAGGCCATCCTCCTAAAGTCTTCTCCTCACTGTGTGTGCAGATGCACTCACACCTGCCTGCTGCCATTCCTGATGAAACTCTGCACTAGTGGTGCCCCGATCCCGCAGCTGAATCAACTTTAGGAGACAGTCCTGGCGCTTGCTGGACTTTCTTGGACGCCCTGACGCCTTCTTCACAACAATTGAACCTCTCTCCTTGAAGTTCTTGATGATCCAATAAATGGTTGATTTAGGTGCAATCTTACCAGCAGCAATATTCTTGCCTGTGAAGCCCTTTTTGTGCAAAGCAATGATGACGGCACGTGTTTCCTTGCAGGTAACCATGGTTGACAGAGGAAGAACAATGATTTCAAGCACCAACCTCCTTTTAAAGATTCCAGTCTGTTATTCTGACTCAATCAGCATGACAGAGTGATCTCCAGCCTTGTCCTCGTCAACACTCTCACCTGTGTTAACGAGACAATCACTGACGTGATGTCAGCTGGTCCTTTTGTGGCAGGGCTGAAATGCAGTGGAAATGGTTTTGGGGGATTAAGTTCATTTTCATGTCAATTATTGGAGAATATGCAAATATGGAGAATATGCAAATTGCCATCATCAACACTGAGTCAGCAAACTGTGGAGACCAATACTTGTGTCATTCTCAACACTGTTGACCACGACTGTAGACATCATGACTCTCAGGGACATGGTCAACCAAGCCTCTTACTGTCCTGAGACTACTGCACACACACACACACACACACTCTCTCTCTCGTAGGCCAGGTAATGAAAGAGCAGACATGTCAGAGGGCTGTGGCAGATTAGACCTCCTCCTTCACTAAGTCCCTCCTCATGGTTGTGTGTGTCTGTCTGTGTGTCTGGCTATAGGTGTATTTTTGCAGGTGTGAAGACTTGGATGTCCACCCATGGTATAAGACCATAACAGAAGGTTTTCTCGCTCCATTCATC